>JABWDO010000026.1:0-50038 GCA_013433165.1 Hypsizygus marmoreus | reverse complement strand
TATCCTCGACGTCTCCAACGACTGCAACACCGGCCTCAACGGACTCTACCACCGCCACTGCCTCCCCAATGTCTCTCATGACCAGGAGGATAGCCTCGACGTTGCCAACAACGACGACAACGGCCTCAACGCGCCTCATCACCATCACCGCTCCCTCCACGTTGCCAAGGATGACGACGACGGCCTCAAAGTATCTCACCACCGATACCGCCTCCTCAACGCCTCCACGACGACAAGGCGGTCCTTGTCGTCCCCACCACCACCATCACCTGGGCATCGCCAATAACGTGACGAGGACGGCCTCGACAGTCCTCAACGTTACGACGACCTCCTCGACGTCTCCAACGACGACCAGGACACCTTCAAGCGTTCCAAATGCCTTACCGTCACCAAACCCTCCTCGACGGCCTCAACACGCCTCAGCATCCCACCTCCTCAACGTCGCCAACGAACGATGAGGAACGTCTCGACGATCCTCACCACCACGACTCCCTCGAGTACTGCAACAACGAGGCGCGCTTTGGGGGGCTCATGGACAGCAGGATAGCCCTCATGGTAGCACTTACGGTCAATGATCCATATGTTGTAGAAATTCTTATGTATTTGGTAGACACTTCAAGAAATATATATTCTCTAAGAAGAGGAATGTCAGAAGCTTCAACATTGACAAAGAATGTGACATACCAGAGCATGTATATACTGTAGGGTTGAATTGTATAAAGCCATGGCCAAATGCCAGTTTTATTTACAACACTGAGAAGGGAAAACAAACTCTGAGACAGTCATCAGCACTGCTCATAAAATGGATATGGCACCATTCACATACCTAATTCCAACTAACAATGTGCATATCCCCATTGATTCTTTTAGGATTTTTTCCTCCGTTAGGAAACCACCGATACTGGCCGCTGGGGTACAGATGTGCGGTTTGTAGAGGCAACCGCGAGTCATCGATGCCCCGCAGTGTCCAATGGTCACGAACGTCGCTGTCTGACTTGTGGAGGGTCCCTCTGAAAGACGTTGGTGAGCGAAGAGCATGGAGCGAATAGGACGTTACCTGAGAACCCAGTCCAACCCGCTCGCCTGACCTTTCTCCTCCCAAAACGCCCCAGAAAATGACTCCATGACATGGTCGACTTCTCCCTTGTTTTGAAGCCCTTTTAAGACGTCTTGTGGGGATGTCAGAGGAGGCATCCAAGGCCTGGATCTAAGCCTGTATGATCTGTATGTGTTTTGGTGACTTGTAGATCTAGCCACGGGGCAGAGGGAGGCGGTTGTTGTGAGGAAAGCAGTGAAAACTTCTCACAATCCGGTCATCGCAAGAGCAAACGAGAGCAAACTTTCATCTGACAGACATGAGCTTTCCACCACACAACAGGAGTATATTGAATTAACAAAACCCATGTTCCATCACCGCGGAACATCCGAATGTTGGACCAAAACCAAAATGCCATATGTTTTAGGAATGACATTTTTCTGAAACCATACTTTTCCATTTCCTCCAGTTCGTGATTGCAAGAATCTGGCGTCAGTGGTACGCGCTTGGATGCTTCGTGCTTCGTGCTTCATGCTACATTGCCACCAGATTAAGCTTTTACCGAGGACCGATCACTAGGAACCGATCGTTGACCCTTTTAAGAAAGCTCCGTCATTTGATCAAGTTTGGTAATGACAGATACGTACGAGTTGCAAGACATGGTCATCGATGTGAGATAACAAAAACAGGAGTCCACAGAAGGTGTCGGTTCTGAGGCCAAGAGGAAAAGTATATTTCTGTGTGCCTCTTGGTAGACTACCAAACTACATAACCAACCTGGATCCCCAGAATGAAGAGCCTTTCAGAAATTGGGTTTGGAGTACCAGGAGAGAACCTTGACCGATTTTTCAGTTACATCTAGATGGCCAGACCCCATCTTGCTCATGCAATTTTTCAAGGAGGGAAGAGCTGAATTGGAGAGGTGAGTACACATGGGGGTTCAAGACAGGGAGGATGGCTGACTATGTTCCGGAATAATGAGCA
Source organism: Hypsizygus marmoreus (assembly GCA_013433165.1). NCBI lineage: Eukaryota > Fungi > Basidiomycota > Agaricomycetes > Agaricales > Lyophyllaceae > Hypsizygus > Hypsizygus marmoreus. Next base: position 48,018 of record JABWDO010000026.1, on the reverse strand, counting down.
AATTCGAATATCCCATTGTGCCCATGTAACTCTCCAAGGATCTCAAGTGAATAACTGTGTCGACAGAGGTCAGGGCCCAAACGGTTAAAAAGGGAAAAAGGGCTGACGAGCATGCGTATCCAAATGACGTGATCCCATCACGCCCATGGATGAAAGCCAGGAGGATGGTTCCCAAGTTGCCTGATGGCTTGGTAGCGCCATGGCGGTGAGTTTAGATCAGGATTTGAGCTACAATAAGCAAATCGTGAGATATGTAGGTTGATGATCAAATCTACTACTCACTGTTCAACAAGCGCTTAAGAGGCGAAGAATGGGAGCTTGAGAGTGAATGAACGATTGAGACATTGCACGCAGCCCATGATTATCTTATACGAGGACAAAATCTATTTATACCTCGATCATGAGGGTCGCGACACATGATGTCACCACTGGAAGGAATTGGAGAACCCCGTCGCACGTTATGCAATGCCCAATCCCTACGAATAGCATGTTACATGGACATGGTGTCTTCCTCTACTACCTCATCCTCTGTTACATCTTCCCGAAACCATAGCATGAGCTGTTATGGAAGGTCAGCCATGTCGCTAGAACTAATACAACAGAGTACCCACTCGATCCACAGGCAGGACTTGTATCAACCCCTCGTATTCACCAACCATTGTCGTCAGAACAAAGTGGGAGACGATATCCGCCAGCCTGATGACGTGCGTTCCCTGAGTTTGGGGGTAACATAGGTATCCTCCAGCAAAGCCAAATTGTGGATATGGATCAGTGCGACCATCGGATCCGTCGAATCGATGATACTCTTGAACCACCACGAAGAAGTCAATGATCCTTTCAGCCGGCGCTGACGTCCTATGATAAGTGTACTGGAAAAGACTTTCCACGGAACCTGCTCTCTGTCGATCGGCTGCCCTACTTCCATCCGTCTGAAAGATAATGTTGCTATCTCGGAATTTGTGGGTGGAACGTGTACCATAGGAAACCCCACCAACTGAGATCTCGTTTACGGACATTGCTCCCCGTGGGAGGATTAAAGGTCCAGTAGAGGTAGCAGTGATAAGGGCTGAAATCCCTGTGTATGTTGATTGGTCCAGCTGAACAGGAGTGGCATGTGAATCCAGGGTAAACGCAGGGGCACTGGGATCCAAGAGGCTCGCAAGACGATAGCCCCGTGCATCTTCCCGCTCCGTAGCTTCCAAAACGGCTATGGTTTCCAATACTGTTTGGCGAACTTCATCGTCATCAGCAAGCAGGGCCCGAAGGTTTGAGCTTCGAGCAGAGGCGTTCATAAATGTGGACTCAAGCTCTCCTGATCAAATTGTTTCAATCTAGATATGGGAGGAAAGAGGACTTGACGACGAACCTAGTTTCTTGTTGGTGTTCATCCTGTGAAAGAAGTTAATATATCGTTCATAGAATGGCGAACTATAAGCATGGACGGGTCCAAAAAGGCCTAATATATCTCCAATGTGCAGCGCTACATGAAGAGTAGGTTTGATCGACTCGTCTGGATAGAGGAGTAGGCAGCCAATGGCGTAACGCAGGATATGCTCCTCATAAGCTTTGATGAGTTTCGGAGACATGGTGCGAATATTCGCGATCCTAACAGCGCTGACAAGGTCCATGAAATGTTTCAGTAGTTCCTTTTTACGCCCCGTTTCATGCCCCCAAAGACGTATCAAGGTAATGGTGAGGTGCACAATACACCCAACTCGCCACTGATCTGCGCTTAGTTTCCCTCTTCGAGCTGTTCCCCAATCAGGTGGGGCTGGACGCATCCAAGATGGAAGCTGGGATCTCTTCATATCGTCCCATACTGCTTCCATGACGTCCTGGCCCAAGACAGTTCGAGCGTGTGATGATGCCGGTATAAATGAGGAAAGACGTTCCCGTATGTCTGTGTTCTCCGTATCCGTAATCTTGGCCACGTTAGTATATCCATAGGGGACATATTCAGCGAATGGACACTTACAGCCTCTGTAATCAGATCGTAGAGTTTCTTCTTGGCCGTTTTAGGCACCATTACAATTTCTGACCGATCCAGTAGGAGGACATCGCAGATGTAGGCGAATATGGCGGTGGTGCCTTGTGAATAGGCTTTTTTATCCTCTGCATTCAGATGGCCAATGATGCGGGCTATGTGCTTGATGTCGAGATTGGGGTGACCGATATCGGTCGGATTTGGGAGGGCCGCCTCGGCTGCTGGTTCCTCCACGTCGTCATCGGGTTGTTGCTCAGAAGGGTCTGGGATCGTAAGATCAGAGTCAAGGAAAGCCTGTACTTCAGGACCGCCACTTCGACGCTGAAAAAATTGGCAGTTAGATCAATCAGACAAGGGTATGTAAAAGACAAACCCAGTTGCAGATATTGTTAGCCAAGACCCATTTTGTACCCACCACCATGGTCTTCCCGGGCGCGATTATGTGGTTGTCGATACAAACAGTATAGAGCACTTTCCTTTTGAAAGTGAGGAGCTGGTCTAACAGGTCACCCTGATCGCCGGACCGGATCAACGCCAGGCAAGTGCGCAAGGATTTCTTGTCCGGGACCGTCGAAACTCGCTTGTTCGGAGGAGGAATTGGCCCAGCAGAACCGTCTCCCCCAACGTGCTCAGCATCAATTCTGAAGAGACGACGGCAGTGGTTTTGGAACAGCCCAAGGTCCAGCGCGTGCATGGAATCGATAACCGCATATAATACGGGATTCCAGTACGGAAGATCTAGAAGAGGTGACCACCGTCGCCCAAATCCTTCAAAAATTTCCTTCTGTATTGCTTCTGAGGCAGCTGTTTTCCACCGTTCCCCCATCCTACGAATATCTTCGACGTCTTTCGCAGGCCACTGAGATTTATCAAAGATATCGATATCGTCCTGGTCGAGATCACAAAATGTGCAGAAAGAGTGAGCTGTAGCAGTTGATGGGAGCCCTAGGACCTGTCGTGCAGCCAACATATCTGCGACAAGTGGTACCAGCATGGCTTTGAAAAGCCGTCCTTCTTGGTACTTGTAGGTCCGGGAAAAGAACACTCCCGGGTCCCAGAACTCCTTGAGGTCGTTCACGACCAACTGAAGTGAGTGATTCATCTGATCGAGGGAAGGCTTTCCCGGACCAGGTATAACTCCCACAAGGAACATATTCTCGGGAAGATAGCGTAGGTGCGGTGGTAAATTTAGAAGGACCAGCCATATTCCCGTAGAGGATGCGGATTGTTTGGCAGTTTTCATATGGAAAGGGTTGAAGCTATCCACAGAAAGGCTGAACACTAATCGCCCTTCTCCTTCTGGGCCTGGAAAGAATGGATTGCCCGCTGCATCCTCCAGATTTGCGAACATCTTGGAGAACCAGATATCCGGTATGGGGCTATTTGGATCAGAGGGGGTGACCCGTTGACACTGGGCTAAAATATCCTCGATTCCCTTTCGAGACAACAGGCGTCCCAGCCAGAACTTCAGGTCCTGATGCAGGTATTTTCTGCAGGGTGCCCAAACGCTCCGATTGAGGTTGATCTTTCGCTGCTTCCAGAGGGGTGTGTTGCAAGGTGAACTCTGAGGTGTTTTCTTGTAGGAGCAGTGGGAGATGCAGGGATCATGCGCATTGTCTGGGCTATCGCCTGGATTAAGTGGATACAGATAGTAGCAGGTAGGGCAGGATAGAAACGATCGCGTAACGGGATCCAAGCGATAATGGGAGGAAAGGGGACGAGGATCTTTGGGAATCGCATTAATGGTTGAGGATGACGTGCCACTTGCTCGAAGTATGTCTTTAGACCCTGCTAATTGAGCGCGCCGGGCCCGACGTGAAGAAAAAAACAGATGTTCGAGTATCAATGATACGACAGTCGCTGCTTTTGATACGATGGCGCGTGGACCGCGCTTATTAAAATGACTTTCTGTACGCTGTCGTGAGGCTCTGGGATGGAGGGGAAGTGTCTTGAAATCCGTACCTGTATTTACTATAATCCTTTCAGGCCTAATTGAGGCTCGCTGTTGAGCCCACTGGACCTCTTTTTGTTGGCTTAACCGGCTAAGTTCTTGGTATAAGCGGTCCATAAGAGCTTGAACTTCGTCTGTTTGCTCCATGGTGAAGAGTGTCGTGACCAGTTCGCAAAACCGAGATTCGGTATGGAGGAATGACGCATTGACACGACACTCCGATTTGAGGGCAAATGTACCATAATTTGGGCGGATAATATCGTCAGGGGAGGGTGTTATGTATTCTCCACTGGTTACAGGGTTGTTAAGAAAGATAAGAGGAGCGGTGGGGCTTATAACGAAAAGCTCTGAATACCACGTCACCTCTTCATCTAATACTTGAATGAAGGTTAGATGAGCGTTTGAATTGGGGGGATCCGCAATTCTCTCTGCGTTGGAGGTCCCCGTCCCAGCAGCTGTGACAGGACGCCCAGGAAGTCGGGATGTGCCTTCCTCCCGGGCCTCACGAACTTTGTCTTCCCTTTTGTGACGATCTCTGGTACTTCGTGATTGTGGTCGACCAGCCCCCTCGAATAAACCAGTGGAAGGGTTGAAGACTGTGCAGTAGGACCTGCACGTGCAAACACATTTCTTTTGACGAGAGAACATGTTGAGAGACATCTGTTGAGGACGCCGCTCTCTTTGGCAGAGAGGACGGGTCCTGGGGGGCCCTGGGCGGGGCAGAAAGGACTCTAAGTGATCTCAACGTATGCGATAAGAATCATCAGCTTCGTCTTTCGGGTCCTCGTGCTTGTAACGTGCTCACCTGTGAGCCCTAGCAATAGAGCGCTTCCATCGCATCTCCAAACGTCCACGATGAGCGTTCCAAACACGCCCCATATCCATATCCATCCGCATCCTTGTGCTCCAGATTAAGCAGATCGGATGGGGAGGTGACAAGCGACGCTTCCCGTACCAGGAACCAGATTGGATCTCCCATCCACACGCACCCCGGACCAATCCCATCGAGATTGAACAATGAAAAGCTATGGAATTCATATTCGTGTTTAGGCTGCATGCGTAAAATATGCATAAAAAACCGACGCCTTTCACGCCATTCCCTCCACCACGGCTCCATGAAATCGACTCAAGGTACGCTCCAACATTCCGAAGTCAAACTTGAAGCGATCCTTAGTGGGCTGATCCAGCCTGGTATTCAGAAAGATGAGAAGATCTTGAAGCATGTCCTCGTAGCGACTTCGGCTGACGTCGCTCGGTTTGCTTTCCGATTTAGGAATCATGGAAAGATCCACGAGGCCAAGTAATGCTCCTCGTTTATCACCACGAGATGAAGGGACGGGAAGTCGTTTTCCGATATCTCCCATGACAAATTCTTGAAGGGGCGTTGGGTGTGAAACGAGGGTGGAAGAAAACAGAGGCTCAAGCTGGAGCAGGAAGCTGAGGAAGCGCATCTTGCACGTATCCTTCTGTTCAGTGATTCGAGCTTGGATGGAATGGCACTGAATACCCTGGCATCTGAAGTCTTCCAACAAGTTGGCCATGTCAGATAGGTGACTACGCTCCGTTGAGGTAGGATTCCGGACCGGATGTTGGCGTAAAGAGGCTCGGAGATTATTGAAGACGCTGATGTCGTGTTTGTTTACTTTTTTATTGGAAAAAATTGCGGACCGGAGGTGATTATGAGCATGCCACGTGCCGTCGAGGTTGAGCACATCAATGTGAGACTCCTCCAACAGAACCGCGATGAACTGGGCCTTTTGACGCGAGTAAGGATCGACATCGGGAGGTGGATATCCCAACCAGAGCTCCAGCGCTCCGATGACAGTGGCAATGACTCGAGAATGGGCATCCACGCCTGCTCTGTGACGGGGTTTCCTATAGAAGAATTTCCCTCCAGAGAGATCCCCACAGACTTCAGAAGGATAGATGTCTCGTGCTTCAACGTCTGCTGAATCCAGCGATTGAATAAGCCGGACTAGCTTTGTTATCCAAGATTCTGGGACGTATAGACCTTCCAGCACCTTCTTTGCGACGTCGACGCAAAAGACGTCCAGCCAATACCAAGCATAGTAGTTGTTGATCATAATCATCTTTCGCGAAAGAACGATTGAAAGTGCCATGTCTGCTTCAGCTGCCTCCATCGCCTTTAGCCCCGACCAGAGTGCCTGTATGTGACGGAGGGTTCCCGTGTCGAAAGGGGAATGCATCATAGAGCGAAAGGCATTTTCAACCTGGTCCGAGCCGTGTAAGCTTTGGTCGGGCGGGATTACTTGCAAAGACTGGAGAGCAACGGCCGAAGAGAGTAGACGGAGTCGACTTTGTTCTATACGTTTCAAATCGAGTTCTTTGAGAAATGGGATCGCTAAACCCATGTTCATGTTAATCTAAGGTAGTCTACAAGAATGAGCCAAACAAACCTCCAATGGGAATAGGCAGAGTGACATCAGCAATTACATCTGCCGGCCACTGAATGCGACGGAGCGCATGTTCCCGTGTTTCTGTTGCTGAAGAACGTAGTTGGCGTCTCTTGCCCAAACTTGAAGCAGGAATAACAGGATTTGAACACATCGCAAGAAGGTCTTGGGATGCTTGATTTCTCCGTCCCGTAGAGTACGTTCGGACAGCCCTCACGATCTCTAACGTAAAAACTTAGAACCGATTTATGGGGTACCGCAGTGAACTCTCCAGCATACCTGTAAGTTCCGCCGAGGTGGTATTGTGGTCTTGTTCTTTTTGATATGGGCGAACTATTGGATAGTTACATAAGCCAGAATAATCACCTTGAGGAATTGGGCATGCGCACCGGAGGTGGAGGAGTCCATACTATCCTCTCCTAAAACCCCATTATCCACATCTTCAGAACTTTCCCTTGAGAAGCGTACTTCGTGTTTCTTGTCGCTCTCATTCCCTGAATCGGACTTTTCATCGGCACCCTTCAACGAATCCCACTCACGAGAGTCTTCATGACCACTGTCAGAATCGTCCCCTGCGTCGCTCCCATCACCGCTGCCCATCTCCTCGGATTGAGAGTGTCCATATCCAGCAGCTCCAGCGTATGCATCGTCTTCTTCCGAGCATACATCCCTTCCAATACGGTCAACTATCTCCTCATCTTCCACGCATTCATTATCCCCAATGGACATGTCCACGTCCATCTCCTCTTCGTTCGCGGGGGATGAATCACCCTCAACATCGAACCCCATCTGGTCCTCCCAGAACTCATCACCTTCAATGTCAGCACCGACCTCCCCGTCACCTTCGGAGCATCCATCGTCAGAGCATCCATCGTCTCCAACTTCGACATCGATGTCCTCCTCATCGGAGCATCCATCATCTCCGATATGGGCATCCATCTCATTGATCTCCTGTGCTAGATCCCTAACAGGACGCCGAAGGCGTCCACTCCGCCGAACGGGCGCACTTGCTTTGGATTTACTAGCATGGCTGTACGCTAAGTTTATGCTATCAATAGGGAAATTCATGGACAATGTTGACATCAGCACGCACCTTCATCATCTTCCCTTAAGATCCTCCGCTTTTTGCGGGTAGTAGCCTTTTCACCAATTTCATTTCGTCCCTTTCCTAAGAGCAGAATCAGCGGAGCCCATGAGCTTGCCACATATGTGCAACACCTACTTTTCATTTTCAAAGGAGGACGCCCGCCCACATGATCAGAAGGACTTTGAACGTCCGCCAGAAAATGACCTTCTAGGTGGTAATTGGCGTATGGTGTGTGTTGGCGCATCTTGCGATCGAAAGCCACAAAAGACAGGATCGCAGCTTCGTGGACGGAGTTCTGACTTGGCAAGGAAGGGAACTCTGTATCGTGTGGCGTAGCACGGGTTGCTGCGTTCGGGTCTCGCCATCCCGGCGCTAATCCCCAACTCGGAAGCGGTCGACGGGTGCCCCCAATAGTAGATGTGATACATTCTAAGAATTTGTCGGTGTTGAATTGGACCTCGTAAGATGGAGGTAGTTGATTGAGGATAAAAATGATCGGATTGATCAAGTGTCGCGAGATATGATTTATGTGGGACTCAGGACCATATTGTATGGGTCCATCTTCAACCCACGTCGCACTCTCCACAAAAGGCCGCGATTCTGGATTGGTGCTAAGCCCGCTTTCAGTATAACCGGGAAGACAAGTATGAGTGAAACCAGCTCACGTCACATGGATCATTTCTTTGAAGATATCAAAAGTCTTGTTCATAGGAAGAGCCGCAAGGACGGTATGAGTATTTCCCTCAGTCATTTTCTTTGGCGGATAGGAGACAACAACAAAACGGTACGCCCAATCTTTCGGCTTCTTGCCTGGAGGCGCTGTAGGAGATTGACTCCCATGCATTCGAAGCCCAGAGAAACTGACGGATGTGAAGTTGTCCAGAACAACGTATACACCCAGGCCGAAAATAAAGAATCGTCCGGGATCATAATTGGCGGGCAGGTCGGAGTGTACCAGCATGTTCGTGAAGTACGCCCCATGGTCCTTGCCGTCTCGATGTTTCCCCCCAAAAAAGCCTAGTTCCGTCATCTTGCCATCTATGGAGCCAAGTATAAGACACACAAGCAGTGATGACGAGAAGGCCAGAGCCAAAAAACTTACCTGAATCCCTACGCTTCGCAACTGCGATATTAAGTTGTGCCGTTCCATAAGCATAATTTCCGTGTACCCCCAAGTCGGGTTTGTTGTACAGCTCAGCCTGCGTCCGCAATTGATCTCGGATTTCTTCGGGAGCTTTTTCCATTGACTTTTTGGAAAATGCGCCACTAGCCTTGGGTGAAACATATCAGCTACGATGGTGATGCTATCAGGCAAGGACACGTACTTTCAGAAGGTTTTGACGGAGGCGCCCATTCTGCGTGATCCCCCTCGCATTTTAGAGCCCACCACGGGGCTCAATCGATCTTTCACACGTTGCGTGGAGTTCGCCAACGTGTAGGCTCGCGTGTTTTTGATGCTTTTGACGTCAGGACCACTTTCAATGGGCAACCCACCGGAAATATGCATTCCTCCCTTGGTCATGTGTGGAGGGTTAGGGCTTCGGGTAGGCCGTGGTCCCAGACATTCATCTCGGGAGCGAGTTAGAGCCTCCTGTTCTTCAGTCGTAAAGTCCCCTCTATTATGTGATGAGCGTAGGACGTGGTAGAAAACAAATGATATCGCACCTGCCGTTCACCCATACCTGTAGCACATCATCTTTGGCCAACCCCGGACCATTCTGATCCCGACTGAACAGATGATCTCCCCGTCTCATTAGAAACCACCCTGAGTTAAGATTGAGCTGATGTTGGCCCTTGAGTTGAGGGGATACACACCTTTAGCCTCCACATCTTTATTCAAACCTTTCGGGATGAAGCCCTCTTTCTCTTGCTTCAGGGATAGCTTGACACCGGGCTTGCTCAAGTCCTGTAAGACGACGTACGCCGTATTGGGGATAGGCAGGCAAGGGTGATCAACTACCGTATAGAACTGAGGTTGACCAGCGACACGGAAAGGCATGTTGACGGGGGTGAGATCGTCCACTTTGCAACGGACCATTCTTGAAGCTTGTGAGAGGGAAATGAATGGGGGAATCTTGATACGCTTGGCCTGCGTTGCTTAAATAGCGGTGTTCTGAAACACCCCTTTTCCTCAGCCACATGAATCATGCGGCTGGAAACAGCTCATTTGGGGGAATTTGGGCGAAGTTCCCCGATATACATAAAGTAACTGTTTGCCAATAAGGCATTATTCTTCCAGCTTTACGCTCCCCGCCCTCCCAGGACCACCACCTCCAATATATCGTTCTCTGCTAACCCTAGACCGTTGATATCTCGACTGAAAAGGCAGTCCCCAGGTTTGAGGCAAACGTAGGCTGCCAAAAGTATGTCAGGTTCGTAGCGTAGGGTACAGAAAGACTCACAAGTGAGGGCTAAGCCCCGGATTCGTTGTTTTTCTGCCGCTGCGTCTGCCGCCGCCCCTGCTTCGCTCAAGTCCCTAACTACAATATACGCAGTATTGGGGAGGGGCAGAAGGGGGTGATCTGTCATAATGTAGAGCTGAGGGGCACCAAAAGGATCTTCCGGAAACCGCAGAGGTGTTAAATCACTGATATTGCAAGGCATAGTTGGTAAGTTGTGAGGAAGTGAAGCAGAGGCTAAAAATACATACTGGAGACATATGCTTATGATAGAATCGGCATGACATCACTAGTGGACGAAATGACCTTTTCGTCCATCACTTGCCGAGACTTGACTGGTGGGCTCGGCATCCTGAGTGCCCTATAAATTGAGCCAGGTATTCAACTGGTCTGGCGAGAGAAAATCAAGGGACGGTACTACTTATACATAGTTGATTTAGACTTAGATGTATTTACATGCGCCAATGTATCTAGAAGCCCTTGCGCCACTCCGCATGACATTGAAAGCTTTCGTGTCCTTCCACGCCGGTTACCGTCAGCGTTAGGAACAAGGGGGGGAGGTTATTTGGTACTATTGGGCGGCAGCCTTCGGCTTTGGTTGACCTTAGGGCCGGTCAATGTGACCGGCCCTAAACAAGGATGAGCCCCAGGCCGCATCGCAGAAACAATACAAGACCTTTTGGCGCTAACGGAACAACACAGGGAAATTAGGTAGATGTCATTGTTCTCCGCGGCTTACGGTGTGGAATTGGTCTGTAATGAATGTAATGACTATATAGAAGAGATGTAAGGTTCCTGGAAGCTTCAGGCCAGGAAACAAGAAACAAGGAGCATACAAAGCTATCTACTAGCTAGTTATGCCAGGTGTTCAAACAGTGAGAGCTCCAGGTACCTGTCAACTACAAATACCAATCATCCCCCAGGGGTCACACCCCTCCTGACATCCTCCAGATCCCCGCGGTAGGATTCTGCCCTCATCTTGCCCCTCCAGTTAGGTATGTCGTACTTCTCTCTCCTCCTGTATCTCCTTCTTATACTTTACTCCCCCCTCTTCACCGTGTTTCCTCCACCTAACAGTTCACTTGCTCGAATTCGCTTGGGTTTCTTGACGGGGCGCTTATCCCAGACCAAGAAGACGACGACACCAGCGGCAATATTGAAAGCAGCCAACAAGCAGAGGGCGTACTTATACCTGTCCACCTTGCTCTGTTCAAAGCCGTCACTAAGATCGACTTCTTTCATCACCGTGACAGTGGTTCTCTCCGTTATCTTGAGGACGTCTGTACCCTTTTGATTTGGCCATAGAGACGGGATAATGTACCATCCAGTGGCTTCAAAAACAGCAATAGCAGCAGCAGCGCCTAACATCCAGACATTGAGCGAGCTTGTACTGGCTGTCCTTGCTTTGGAAGGCTTCCCGTTTTTGGTTCGGCGCTGGCCTTGTTCGTGAGTATGAGAAACTGAGAATAGTGTACCCAGCAAACCTCTTTGTCCTCTGGGAGTTCCTCATAAATGATGGTGACACACTTGTTAATGGTTTCCGACGGGAGGACCGCATAACTGGCGGCGATGACAACTTGACGACCTTGATGAGATCCAGCAGTCTACATATCGAGTAAAAATTTTCGTTTGCGCGCCTAGGTTGTGGAAACTCACGAGTACTTGAGTCCCTTCAAATTTCAAAATGGTGAGACCAATATATGACTACATCTCACTATTTGAACACTTACGTCCATTTCCAGCCAAAAATTTGAAGCTTTGTGGATTCCTTGTACGAGAGGGCGTAGCCAGAATGAGATTCCCTTGGCTGTGTCCCGCAACGATTGCATTATCTCCCAAAAACTGGATCTCCACGATATATTTAGAACCAATATCGTAGAAGGTGGTACCGGAGTACTTCCTCCTTTCAACGTCATACCAGTCTATCCCATCCTTCAAATTCGTCACGGCTAGTTTTTTCCTAGAAGGAGACAACGCGGACCCTCCTCTACATGTTTCGCGTCAGACCACTGTATTTCAGGGAGGTGGACTAGACGTACACAAACGTATCAGGACGCATGAGGAACATTTCAATGATGTGGTGCGGTGAGTTCGCGGAATAAATCCTGTACCCGAATTAACTAGGCTGAAGTGTGGAGGCCAAAGATAAACTACCTAATTGCCTGATTGGAGGACAGAAAGCACACGGCGAGACGTTCATTGTCTAGATAGTGGACGCCCCGGATGATAGACTTTCCAGGAACGTCTATGTCGTATATCGTCCAACCTTTTTCTGCAAACCCACGTAAGTCATGATCATACACACCTTTGCTATATTGGAGAGTTCTCACTAAAACTTTTAAGGTTAATCACGGCCAAACGGGTGGCGTAGGCAACGGCGAGCTGGCTACCATCAATGTTGAAGGAAAGGATATGAACACATCCCGGTACGTAATGAGCCTGAAGATAATCCGTTGAAATCTGGTGCCAAGTCAGAACACAGCAGAGATAGCAAAATATTACACACGTCTTCAATCTTTATTACAATGACGTCCCCATTCACTGCCCCAACCACAAGGGCTCCAGGAATTGTGGGATGCCATGCTAGACATTTAATAGCATCATATGCTTTGTATCTGCGGACAAGACTCAAGTCGTCCGTTTTCAAAATCTGAACATATACCAGATAAATTGGTAGCTTCTATCTAACAGATTACTCACCACCAGAACACCCTCCTGGTCACCGCTGGCGGAATAATTTCCTTCCGGGGAAAGGCGAATTACATGTATCGTGCGACCTTGGTATTCGGGAACGTCATAGCAGTTGTTCAGAATTGGAGGAATTGCCATGTGGCTTGCACAAACTTCACAGTGCGCCTCAGTTTTACCAAGAAGCCTCCGTTTTAATTCACTAACATTTAATTGAAGATTTCTGGAAAACTTGTGAAATGGGTTTGCAGTCACTCACGACCATACTCTGCCGTGGCCGTGGGTGGACCAGCACGAGGCGACCATTATTCGCTTCTATGTACGTGCGCATGCCGCCGTGGCCGCGAGGCCATTGATATCCGAGCCAAATTTCAAATACAACTGGAAACGTATTTCCGATGCAAAGTTTCTCCACGTTGCGTGAACTTCCTTGAAGAAGGCTTCGCCGCCTCGCCATCACTTCGTGCAACGTGTATTCTACATCTGTGCCTAGATCTTGATTGCGTTAATGCCACCGACGTCACAGATTGTAAGTCCAGTATCGCCACCGCGCCACACTACTAATGATTTCCAAGGGACACTTAGATGCTCACTTGCCATACTCAACATTACCAAAACTTGGTAGCCACCGAAAAGAAAATTTTAGCATGACGTTTAGGCTTAGTTCAATACTTCGGTGTTGATCAGAACCACAAGGAGGCACAAGATCAGTAGCACGTGCTAGATTTTCGTCCAATGGACATCAGCAAGACCTGCAATTAATTATAATCAAGATGTTCAGGTAGATCTTCGGATCGGATCAGAAATGCGGAAGCAAAAACCGACTCCAAGGAGTTCTGTATCAACTTAGCATGCCTCGTTTTTTTTTCCAGACGGATTCCAGGCAGGCTGTAGGTAAGAGATTCCATTTTCTGCATTATGCCTAATCATGATCTTGTACTGATGTACTCGGACATGGTTAGCCGATCGATTCTAACCTCGTGCATGATCTGGTCATGATCAAGTTTACCTCGTCAAATGTCTTTTTGATCCCTATTGATCCAGCTCGCCACTCTGTTATCAGCTCACAGGAAAATACCAGCAGAAGAGGAAGAAACATGGAAAGGAATTCTACACCACGGCAGGCATCTTCCCAATCAGGCCGTCCTTTATTTCAGGATCCAATTCCCCTTCCCACATATGGTTTTCCCTCGGTTTCCATCAACAGTGGAGTTGATGTATGTCGGTTGGCTCAGGAATCCAGGGTGACGAGAGCTAACCGCTTCATGCATAGATACTGCAAGAGGACTTGTCCCATTTCCTTCGCCAGCACTTAGATCTGGAAGATGGCATTCACGATCACAGGGATAAGACGCCACTCCGTCAGAAACCACAAAAAACCACGTAGCAGGACTAAGCCTGTTATGGACCATGAAATCACCCACGAAATGTCCGTCTTCCAAACCCCTACTGACAAATTGGAAATACCATCAAATGTGGATGCCACTCCGTCTACCCCAAATTCTAACCCCGGGTAGGCATACCTTTATTACTGCGTATTTCATGAGCGACCTATACATATGTACATGAACAGGTTCCTGAATCCTGACGAGGGGGGGTTACCTCCGGAGCCCACCGCCTCTTCTATAGACAGCCACAATGCATTGTCCGATGCGTTGTTGGAGGCCATACAAAATTACCTATAGAAATTATTTCCAGGTGGGAGCAATTCAGAGCTAGCGCAGGCCCATGTACAGGACATGGCCATCGTGTCCAGGACCATCGCTAAATTGGATATGGATCCCAAAACTTGCAACTTGGGAAACCGTGTTGGTGCGGCGTTAGCAGAGCTTTCCCCAGTTGTATTGGGGTAAACATAATCGTTCTCTGGTAGAGAATGACATTGTGGAGATAATTCGGTAGGCATGATTTCCGATCATAAGTAAGATATACCTGATCATGGGCATTCACAGGGCGTCCTATGTGGATGATTCCCAGATTAAGGAGGTTGCACATACGTCCCGGTAAGTTTATTAAACCTTCAAAGACACGTTCCGCATGTGATATCTCTTCCAGATCAGGTACCCCAGTGCCTCAACCTTCTCCATCAACGTAAGGGTCAAGGTTTATCCCCTCGTGGCTGCCCTCATTGACTTTCGTTTCTTTCCATTAGTTCCAAACATCAAGCACCAGCTGCGCCAGAGGTGGAAACACAACAGGACTATCATGCTTCCGGAAAGAAAGCGTAAGCGAGTCATTCCCTCTAATTATAAACTTAACAATTGATCATTCCGCTTGTCATGTAGCGTGAAATATGGCGACCCGCCCGATGCCGTGGTAAAGAGGGTCAGAAACGTCTTCCACAGAGAAACAGGGGAAACCGCGTGGTATCCCTCATCTTCTACCTGGAGCATTTCACAGCCCTCTCAGAACCTTAGCCCCGAGCCTCGGCTAGGGGATCTTTACATCCACCGAGACACAAGTCAAGGAGATTGTCGGCAGGTATGGCTCATAGAAGAGGATCCAGATGGTGGTGAGCTTGTCTGGATGGGTCTTGACATCACGCAAGATCTGCAGGATGGAAAAACTCGTTTTCGAACCATTGTTCACCCTAAGCATACTCATAGATATCTCAAGTTCCAATCTACAGGGAACAAGGGACCATTCTGGGCCAAGGATTGATCTTCTAATACCTGACCTATGCATCCCTCTAATATTTCATCACTTTGATCCACGAGTTTCTGAGGAGGGCCTCATGCTCAGATCCAAACGGCGTTTCTGAGAAGTTTCTGAGAAGCGCCTCATGCTGAGATCCACAGAGGTTTCTGAGGAGCGCCTCATGCTCAGATCCAAAGGCACGTTCAGTTAGAACATTCAACGAAAGTATGCCTTGGGCCTGAGCGACTGTACCCTCTTCCAAATTTGTATGAACAGAGCCTCTATCCTTTCCCAAACATCGTCCTTGCCACTACTTCCTAATGTCAAGATACTTACCAAGTCTCCCAGGATGTGCCCCATGCAGGGAGCAGTCTGGATCACTTCCTAGTACTTTCTATCTTCTATATGTATCGTACGCATATATTCTTACTTTGAACTTGTGACTTAGACATTGCTGCCCTCAATCTTGGACAGGCCAGAGGCTTCTCAAGCTCAGGTTGATTTTATTCTTCTGCCAGGAAATATCTTTTCTTACTATTCTTACGTACACCTAACTCCCAACGAGACCTCCCCACATCGCCCCTTAGAACCCACATCTCCAGGTGAAAACAGACGGCACACTTATATGCAACCCTCTCGGCCTAGTGCAAGACCATATGGCCCAAATCAGTCTCTTCGTAAAAGATATTGTATGGTGGATCAATTAGGCTGCCCATTTCCTCCTTTAACATTATTATTAGCAGCACAAGCATCATCGGAGCAGCCAGCACCAGGCATAAGATCAACCTCCACTACAACACTTCCCGTTCGTTCTTTGTCTCAACCTGCGCAGAACCATCCTGCGTACAGTCAAAATACGCCGTCTGGATCTACACAACCTGGCCGCTCCAACTGGATGAGCACGGTTATAACTCCGGTATGTCTTTCGCCATCACCTCCGCGCCGCATTTGTCTGATATTCTTCCGTTTAGCCAGGTCCGTCAGGCCACGCAGGCCGCCAGGCGTCCAGATCAAATGTCGCAGTTCCCGGGCATTCTGAACCTGTACGCTCTCAGAGGCAGCAGCAACACTTTCAACCACCTCCAAGTAATCCACGGAGCCATCCCCATTCTCCTCGTCACTCCCCACCCCCACGGTCATCGCAAGGACTGGAGTTGAACTCCACTGAAGGCGCTATTCCCCCTGATTGGCAACCAGGTCTATTCCATGGTCAATACGTCTCGATGCTAGGTCCACTTGGCCAGGCATCGACTACGAGATCAAATAGCGCAGTTCCTGGGCATTCCGCATCCGCACAGAGGCAACAGCAAGACTCTGAACCACCTCCATCACCTCCATCTAATCAGCGGAGCCATCCGCCGTCTCCCCGTCACTCGTCCCCACGGTCATCGCAAGGACCAGAGATGAACTCTATGGAAGGCGTCATTTCCGTTGGACGGGAACCAGGCTTATTCCATGGTCAATACGTCTCAATGCCTCCTCTGCACTCACCCGATGCTCACACGAATCATCACGATGGATCTCATATGCCCGGTGGATATGGTGGGTATGAGACAGAAGAACAAGAGCTAGCCAAGGAAGCCTATAGAGGAGACCAAGCTGACATTAGAGTTGGATGGGACGCTGATGGTGACGCCGATGATGAGGAGGACAATGACAATGACAATGACGACGACGACGACGAGGAGAAGGAGGAGGAGGAGCTGAAGGAGGAGGAAAATGACCAGGTACATCAATCTGGGGACGATTGTTTGATACCTTACTAACGGACCTTCTTCATGACCAGCTGCGCAACTTGCAGGAACAATATTTCCAGTTAAGTCAGGATGTGAAGGCTGGATTCGCAGCCGTCCAGCTGTCTCTTAATCAAAGACTCACGGTGCCAAATTCTGAACTTGTTCATCGCTCTTCTCCTCGCAATAGGCGTAAGCAGGGACCAAAATTGACTTTGGGGCCTGTCCGTCGTCCAGCGGAAGACAATGAACTGGCGGTATGTGCCAATATATATCTCTCTCATAGGCACGACCCGATCTTCGCTACAGGATCAAATCAGAGCTCACCTAGGGATGCTTGTTGGGCATACGCGGTTCTCAGAGCCCATGGTGACGCATGCCCAGGAGAACGCCTTTAAAGCGACTTTGGACGATTTGGGCTACGAAACCTGTGGCCCTTGTTGCTCGGCCGCTGACTTCAGATTCCACATTCAGGGAACCCCCCGTGGCGCATGGAATAAATCTGCTGCTCAAGTTTTCTGTGCCGACTTCCACAAATTCCATGGCATGACACCAACAGCCAATTCTGTCTATGACATCACGGAAGCATTTTTTACAAGAATGAAATCTCTTAGAGCGGACTACCTTCTCACCCTCGCAGGTCGCGAATACCAGGCCACTTGGAAATGCTCAAAGAGGAGGAAAGCGCAGAAACGTGGTGTGCGTTTCCACCACCTTATTTCATATCAATGACCTACTAAATATCAACTATCCACAGCTTTTCGAAAGGTGACTGGAGATCTCAGAGATGCTTCCTGGCCTGCAGGGCCATGTGGAGATGCTTCAGCGACTCGGCGTCGATGGAATGTCTAGCGATGAATCAGATAACGAAGTTACGCCCGGGAATGGCTCTTCCCGTACCCATAACCCCACCTTCCAAGTCCTTACTCCCAGATGGAGAGCGCCTAATTTGTCTGCCTGGCTTCACGTGTTTGACTCGGCCTATCTTTCCCTCAGACGGCATGATGGTGCAACCCGGGGAGAATACCCTCATATACGGAGGTTCGATGCCACCCGACCTGTCTTCAGCCGCAGGAAGAAGTTTGTGCCAGATCTTCCAAAGAACGCTTATGATCGCCGCTGGCTTTCCACCGCCGCTCACAGTCGTCTACAAGTACGTCCCACTGGCCAATCATATGAATTTCTGCATCAAAACGAGGTCCACCAGTAAGTCGTCTAATCACCAAGAATTTTACGATACTCATGGGGATGATCTAGATTTTTGGCGACTTAGTACAGTCATGGACAACATTAATAGTCTAGCAATAGGCCAGATGACCTGGTTAATATCAATTATCACGGGATGTGACAGAGCTGTTCAGAGGCAAAGTGTACACTTGGGGGATCGTTACATATGCTAAGGACTCCAACATACTGTAGGAATGGAATCATGATAATTTAAGTGTATACACCTCAAATGAATTTTGAGGTGCCTCCTCTCTGAGACGGTCAAAAAGCCAATGACCGGCTAGGATGAGAGCAGTTCTGATCAGATTGGTCCGATTCCTTTCCATCTCTGTTGAAATCGGAGAGAATTCCTGGGACATTTCTTTTGAATCCCATCCCACTTCATTGCAAAAGTGCACCAACTAGTCTCAACTAGTCTCGTACCTAGACGTTACGCGGTGTCCATCCCTCCGGTCCACTGTGATCCTTGCCATGTGTACGGCAATCGAAAAGTGCAGAGGACGCAGCTCACGCCAATGGGAACCTGAATATGGCATTGATAGTATGTGGTTTTTCTGCTCCAAACTGTACCTAAACTCTCTAATGGGCACCCAATACCCACTCTTGCAGCCACCCAATATGCACTTCCGCAGCCAGCCCACAATGTACACTACACCACACAATCCCTGCCTGCCATCTGGTCCCAATCATCCCAATCATCGCGTGTCACACGGATTCCACACAACTCTTTTCTTGGCGACGAATGGGCCGCACACATGGCAATTTCACGGCGGACGTGTGCTCTGGCTGGGAAGGTGAGGGATGGAGGTTGTTATTAGTTGTATTTCATCCAGTTCCTCTGTATTGTTGTATTCTCCAGTTTGATAACAAAAAAACACGAATTTTTAACAATCTAAACCTGCCAGAATGATCCATCCCATGAACAAAACTGACCCAATATGAACAGACCTGAACAGATGACATCCAATTTGCCAGGTTTGCTCGCCTTGTGAATAAGATACCAACAGATTCCAGCAGAATTTCATCTGCTCCAGTCCAGGTTTGCAGATATCCATGGGCAGTACAATGTGGACCCATCTCAGCCTAAGATAACGGGCTTTTCCTGCTTGACAGGAGGTTGGCATAATTGGACGTTCATTGAAAGGGAAAGCTACGACATATACTTGATGTAAACCTATTTATCCCAATGCTGCTGTTTTTCAGACTCTTCCTCCTTGATCCAACTTGGCCAGCCATCACTGAGAAGTCTGAGGCCACGCACAGAGTCGAAGGGACACCGGAGGCGACAGTAAAAACGACAATCACTGGTGACGTTGGTCCAAACCTTATCCAACATCATCCATCGAATCACTTGACCAACTGGTAAGACGTGGTTGAAGAACAAGTCCCCCATCTTCGGCATGCGAGAGTTATTCTCCTCGTCCTTCTCTGTGGTTCTGGTAATGGTAGGAGGGGCGAGAAGCGGAGAAGATGTGTTGCAGCTATACCAGACAGTCCAAAGACCGTCCACTAGATAGATCTTTTTGGCTGCCCTCAAGACCACCAAGTCAGGACGGTCAGTTTGGACCCTACAAGAGATAGCGGTCTTGTGTTTGTGTCTGCAAAGGGAGATGTTAGTGTATGCTGGGGTGGGGCTGACTATTTTGAAACATACATAGTAAAGAAGTGGCTATAAGGCAATCTATTCCACAGTCATTGAGTGAATAAATAAATTATACAACTGGAGGTTACGTACCCAGAAGATGACTGGATTGATTTAGATCTGGATTCACAGTTAGTGAGGTAGATGGACACGAATGAAAGGAAGCGATGTACACAATGGGGGTACCCTCACTGTTTCCGATCATCGAGAGCATCTCTGGTCCGTGTCTGAAAAAAAATTCAGCCGTGCATGGTCCAGGGAACTGTAGATCTAGACTCACGTCTGAGAGACAGCTTGAGGTGAGGTATGTTCTTGACCAGTCCTGATGCCATGAGAAGTTGTTGGCTGATTCCTATGAAAAATCTCAGTTTCTACTACTAGGATTTGTATAAAGACGCTATACGAACAGGAGGGGATTTGGTGTTTGTGGTTGAGGCGGCACAGCATGCAGTTGCACCTGTACCTGTGGTTGCTGTGCCGGTTGCTATACAGGTGGTGGTTGGAGATATCTAGGATGCGTGGACATTATTGGTGAATGACCAGCCACCAAAAGAAAATTAAAAACAATACGCACTGTTGAGGCGCAGGGTTGGGTGTATGGAGCCACAGCTGCGGTGTGGACGTATGCGACTGAGCCAGTGGAGATTGATCCCTGATGCCAAAGAGTGCATAAACGAATGTCAGTCATGGTGCTTGAAGAACTGTTAGAGCACATACTGCGGGTGGGGAGATTGGCTTTGAGGTACTTGACGTACATGTCCAGCCTCCCCTATTATCTCAGGAATGAAGGCCTGTGGTTGGGGAGAACCCTGCCTGAAAAAACAAATAAGTATAGGACGAGTGCTTCATGAAATGGCCCACTGAGATACACGCGCCCCCTGTGGAAGGAGGGCGGATTGTAGATTGTATCTGGAAATCGACAATTCAACTATATCAGGAACAACGATCAGAGTTTAAAGAAGTACGCACTGTTGGGCAGCGGGAGTTTGGGGTACCAGTTGCTGGATGGCTGGGTACCATTGGACCTGTGTATGTTGAGAACTAGCAACGGCAGAAGTGAATAACGGTATTGGGGGAGGTGTTTACAATGCACCTACGGGCCGTGGAGGATGGGGGTTTGAGGTACTTGGGGTGCTACTGTGACTGGTGTAGGTACCTGTGACTGGAGAGGCTGCGGACTGACCAAAACACTCATCAGCACTCGCCAGGCGACTCAGGGAAGGTACGCACTGATCATGAGATGCACCCGCCGCCTGCGTTAACTCGGGTGATGGACGGTATCTGGGAAAATCAGACTCTATATAGCGAAGATGTTGTGTGAAAGAAGTACCCACTGTTGATCGGCTGGTGTTTGGGAGACTGGTTGAGCAGCTGCATACGATTGTACGTAGGACTGCGTGGGGATTTGGTCCCTAGGAGTGACGAGATAGAATGAGTGGTAGAAGTCCACTTAAAAGGCGAGACGCACTGTACTGGAACCAGGGTTTTGGGTGTTTGAGGGACTTGTGCAACGGCCATGGCTGGCGACGCGTTCCATGGAGTACTGGGAAACATCAGTACAGGAAAACAAAAGGTATTTGTGTGGACGCCCACTGTATAGTAGCCTGAGGTGCCTCAGGAGCAGGCACTGCAGGTTGCACGGCCTCCAATCCCACCCCTGACTGTGGCTGGTTGCTGAAAAACATAGGGCCCAGAGTTATACATTAATAAAAAGGTTAAAGAGAAATATATACTATTGATGGGGCTGTAGGTGATGAAGCATTGATGTTTCAGCACCCCTAGGTGTTTCTACCGTGGATAGGCCTTGTGCGCTAAAGAAATTGGTATGGGGAAGTAATTCTATATGGAAAGAGAGACAGGAGACGCACTGTAACGATGCGGCTTGGTCTTGGGGAATGTGGATAGTCGGAGTGCTCTGACCACGAACGGGCCTATAAAAAGGTGATTAGTGGATATATGGAATTGGCCATCACACAGGCGACACACCCTGGGGATAAGGTGACCAGAGGCAGGTGTACAGAGAGTACATGGGCCTCCTCCCCGGAATCCTCGTCGGTCTCCTCGACATATGCCCAACGATTCTGAGGATTCTGGGACATGGGTACAGTGAGTGATTGATCATTGGTGTCGTGCCTGTATTAACATTGAGATAATCATGATAGCATGCTTTGATGGATGACGAACCTTCCCCTGGGGGCTGTGGATGAGTGGAAGCTTGGAGAGTCCATGGATTTCTGTGCCATATCTGGTTTGACATTGGCACCCATCATGGTACGATTGCGATTGCTTCATAAAGCCCGAATCAGGAGTAGCTGTGATGGGTTAAGTGAAATGTACGTACACTGTAAACCTCCCGGGTGAGTAAGGCGTCCATGTCGGAGGCATGTGAGGCTCCTCCTTAGCATTATCGGACTCAGAAGATTCTTCCTCAGAACTGTCGCTGTAGTAAGGAGAGCGGCTTGCTAGGTACTGCAGATTGTCCCTCATGATCTGTATAAATCGTGAACCAGTGGCTCTAGACAGGTGAAATATGTCTAAATGATACTTACGTCTTGTTCCCCCAGGTATGACTTGTTGCCGCCGCTGGGTAATTCACGTTGGAGAGGCAGCTCTTTGGATTTCATGACCATCATTGAGTTGATACAAACGAATGCCGCATTCAGTGGCCTTTTAAATCACAAATGATTCACAAATGGGGAAGCTATCGGATCTGGGCTATAATTCGGAAAACCTTCTTCCAAGTAACCCGAGATCCACAATCAAAAGCCAGAAACGAAAAATTGATCATGGGGATAAACATGGATGGGGAAGTCCTAATTACACGAGTCATACATTTGTAGAATACTCTACTGTTCCGATTTAGGACTCTACGTCAGGCCTAGGGAAGCGGAGCCTTGGAGGAAAGCCATCAGATTAGTTCTTCAAAGTAGAAAGCAACTTTTTTACCTGGATAGAGATGTCCATGGCGGTTCCAGTAGCATATGCATCCTCAAGTCGACTGAAGAACCTGGGGATGAGATAAGTGCCGGTAAGAATTATCAACACGGGATGCTCACAAATGCATCAGGAAAAAGGCTTTTGCCCTAGAGCAGCTGACTTTTCCCAGGCTGTCTCAAAGCTTCCCACAGCATCTCAAGGCAGCATAGAGCACTCTGAGCTGCTCAGAGAAGGAATAGGTTACAAATTAGAGTGTTCATATCCTACAAATGTTAGACTATTTAGTTTTCAGCTTATTTTCATTACATGAGTTGTTTTAATACAGGCAAACAAGCAATGAATGTGCAAATATGCACAGAATTGTGAATATCTCTTGAAGCAGGCCTCTGAGAGTTAAACGGATTTGATATTCAGAATCTGCTCAAGAAACTGATTCAGATACATATTCAATATATAGCATTTGGTGAAGTGGTTGTTGTGTAAAGTCAAAGGTGACGCTTTTCCCTGCCAAAAAGCGTGGGAAAATGCGACGGACCTGTCGCAGATTGATGTGCCGGCTTGTCTGTCATTGCCCAAAGTCAAATTAGCCTCCCCTAAAGTGTCATGTGATGTTGAACTTGCAATTTCGAGTGCTCATTTGTTTCTCACTTCATTCCTCTCACTTTCTCCCACCTCCTCATTCCCTCTCTCCCTTCCTCTTTGCTGACAGGCTCCTTCTACCTGTGCATCATACTGTTTGGATAGCTCTCTCCTCTTTCCTCTTCTCTTTTATGTTCTCTACTGCTCTCTGTTTGTCTGCTGGCTGCCAGCTCATCACCTGTAGATGTTGAGGATTGGAGGTCTGCAGCACCTCTCTGGTTTTGGTGAGTATTTCTTCTATTCTCTGATGTTCTCTCAATTGACCAGCATTCTCCTCTGCAGGATTTCCTCTTCTTATCATCACAATCCTTGCTACTGAGCACCCACTCTTGCCACATCATCCAACCTCTCCTCACCTCTCTCTTTTCTTCCTCCCTCTTCTCTTCCTTCTCCTTCCTCTCCTCCTCTCCCTCCTTCTCCTCCTCCTCTCCCTCCTCTTCCTCCTCCTCTTCCTCCCTCTCCTCCTCCTCCTCCCTCTCCTCTTTTCCCTATCCCTGGCCCTTTGCTTCTCCTTCCTTTCTCTCTATCATACACTCCCACTCCTGTATTTTATTATGTATAGTATGTAGCTTGTATTAGATAGAAATGAATGCATTGATTTTGAAACTTCTCTTTGAAATTGTGAAAGTAAATGAAGTCTATTTGAAAGCTTCTCAGAGATGGTCAGAGCTATTCAGGGTGCTCAGAGCTGAACTCTGTGTTAGGCTGAGTTGCTCTAGGGCATCTCAGAAAAAAAATACCAGGTAACTGTGACCTGAGACACCCTAGGGTCCCCTGGCTCTGGCGTGCCCTGACCAGCCTCCAGGGTACTTCAGGGCAACCTGGAGCACCCTGGAGGCAAAAGCATTTTTCCTGATGTGGATAGCCTTGTCCATAACTGCTCGTTTCATGCGGAGACGAGCAAGGAAGGGGACCGCCCGACCGATAGAAAATAATACGGCTTCGCCCTTACATTTTTTCTTGCTGGACTTGAAAATGCACGTATTGGGGCGGACATCTTCGTTGAAGTAGCCGAATACTAGGAAGGCATGTGACCCAACAACAACATGGGCCTGGTGTAACTGAGCACCAGTGGCTTTCTTGCTGAACACGAGGTGGAGGCCGTAGAACCCGCGGTGGGGGTGGTAGAGGAAGAGGTATGGGGTACGGTCGGTACGGTACAGCGGGTACAACAGTCCAGGGAACTCGCGCTTTGCATAACTTTGAGTGTAGATCAAAGAGAGTGTAGTGCACAACAAACCATTTGAGGGGGACGCTAAGAAAATTGTATGAGAAAACTAGCCTCCAAGTGTAAATCATAGGATTCTCACCACACAACGGAGGCGACGAGGATATCGTCTAGCGCTAGGCGCTTTCTACAGTATGTAATTCATAAGCAATTAAGCGTAACTCAAGAGAGGTAAAGTACCCTCACCTGTGTCAATGTGGGTGCTGGATGGGTGCGACCGCGAACGCCGGTGCGACCAACAGTCGAGCGGCCCATAGCACTAGTGTGTGACATAGTCCGAGACCTGGTCTAAGCAGGCCCATAAGTAAATCGTTGCTCCACTGATATGCAAGATCCTTACGATGGAAGCCATCCGGATATACTGCTGGGTTGATGAAAGATGTGCGATGGTTTATGAGAAATGGGACTCAGTGGTAGAATCAATCGATGAAAAGAGGCTTAAATATCTTTGTAGAAGGAAGGCCTCGAGGCCAGGAGGACTGCAGGTCGTCCGAGTCTGAAATAGAATTAGCATTTTTTGGAGGTCTGACCATCAATTTGAGCCATGAATACTCAATATAATAGATTTTAACATGAATTTTCCAGGAGAATATTCACACCCAGCTAGGTTCCATGTAAGCGTAAAATGTGGAATGTAGATGCAGAGATTTACATCTTAGGCAACGTGTTAGAAGATCTCGATTTCAAAGGCGCATGCCAGGGCCGCCGCCATGACGGTCATCGGTGATCCGTGATCCTTCGCATTTCGGAATCAATTACAATGATCACGCAAGCGTCGAAGAAGGGTCGAAGAAACCGCTGTTCTATCAAATTGCTTCCACTGGAACCATCATTCTGAATTCTTGGAGACGAATAACTGTGTGAACCAAGCATTGTCCTTCTCTGTAAGCCACTAGCCCTCTTGTATTCTATAAGGGTGTTCATCACGCAATGTACATGTATTCCCCATTGGGTAAAGCAATCTAGAGCAGGTGAGCTGTAAGCGAGACAAGGCATCCATCTAATCAGGAACGCGTATCTTTATCAAATAGAGGGACCTTTGCCCATGGAATACAGCATGCGCATTGGGGAGATCTGGGGACTCCTCGTGTACGACACTGGGCCAGACAGAGCAAACACGTTTTTAAAGGATTTTCTCCATCGTGCTACGTTGCGGAAGTCTGTACATGTGCCGGGCTGCTTCAGTGAATTATAAACACGAGTTAATAACATCAGATGACCCACGTTGCAGACATGAACGCTCCTACCTTGTCCATCGCGAAAGGTGCCTTGTGGCTAGCAGAGAATGATGACCGCGTCATCAACGTGGTATGATTTTCCTGGACGTCAGAATATATGGTGACGGGGGATGCAGACGGCAGATTATTGGTGCGTGTGCCCATTTTACACCCTATGCTCGATGTCTTGAGGGTACAATTACTCTATGATATAGATTCATAACACCAGGGACTGGTCAATAATCAGAACAAGGCTACCTTCAGCATTAGAGCATTAGCATGGTCCCCAGAAGACAGATACACCCTTATGGTGGGGTGTGAAAATGGCGATCTTCACACCATTCACCTAGAGAATAAAGCCAAGGTCAGAACGTCTCGTAGTCAACCAGCTCAATACTCACTGGTTGTTTTAGAATGACCGCCTCTACTTTGTGCACCTGAAAGGATTGATCAACGTCATGGAGTTCAATCCTGCAGGAACCCACTTGGCTGTAGCATATGGGTCCAAAATCTGTCTTCTCAACCGTAAGGCGCGCCAGTACTCATTTATACTGAAACTCACCAGAGGATGCTCTCAGGGCTTTTGGGATGTAAAGTAGAAGGTCAGTTGGAAATCAGCCATGACAATCCAAACGCCGAACGCACGGCGCGAGGGGTGCACTACTTGGATGATAGTCGAGTTCTTATTGTGTTTCTGGACCCAGCGCTGGGAATAATGTGAGCGTTTGTCCAGGTCAACAGAATTAGGCAACACTCAAACTTGCTCAGTACCTATTCCACGAGTCTGCCCTATCAAATATTACATCGTGTAGTGTTGAGACGCGGGGCGCCTATGATGTACGTCCGCATCTTCTACATGTATCGTGAGGCATTCTGACAACTTTTCTAGGGTGGGATCGGCCCTTTCTCCAGGCGGAACCCTGTTGGCAGTTGCCAACTTGGAAGACGGCCTGGATTGGTACAGCGTTCAGGACAAGACGACCTATATCCGGACGACGAAGTTCGACATCAAAGAAAAATTCGTGGTCTCTGTTCAGTTCATTCGAGATGATGCAGTCATTGTCGGTCACAGTCGAGGGGGGCTTGTAGTTGCTAACATCTCATGTCTGGACAATCCCCAACGTATTGACCTAGGAAGAAAGAGCAGTGAGTGAACTTTTACGATACCTTGAATCTGAAAGCTCACAAATTTTATTACAAAGGAACGCAGGTGATTGTAAGTTATCCAGCAGGCATGCTCGTCTGTGGTGTGCTGAGCTACATCAAGGCTGCAGGTCGCTGTGATGGCGTACTCACGATTGCTGTCGTAATAATTGGCAGAGATGGGAGGCCTATGAAGACGAGAGAGGGGAAGAGACATTCTGTTTTGAACATTCTGGAAGAGGTGAATGGAACAAACTGATGGGTTATACGACATATTGCTGACTAGTTCCACTCCTCCAAGTCTGCTAGAAGACCGTTCCTCAAGGTGCCCAAATCTAGTGCCAGAGAGCCTGACGATGGAATATGGAATGCGGTCAGAAAGGTAGTTGAACTCCTTGACTTATGAATATCGCTTACGCCTCTCTTTACGTATCTCCTCAGTTTGAGGCGGCTTGGCTTCGGTGGAAGACTTTGATTGTTGGAGCTGCGGTGGCCCTGGTTATCTCATATTATCTGAGCGATTCGTCACCTCCCCTCCGTATGCCGAATGGACAGATGACCACCATCACAGTGACGATGACGAGCGAGCGCCCCATTACCAGCACTATCACCACCACCCGCCGCATGGTCAAGACTGTAACAGCCACAACTACGCAAACTCAGACCGTGACTGCGGCCAAGGACATGGCTAGGGAATTGGGATTCGAAACACCAGAGGCTTGGGACGGAGACCACATTACAACGGTAACCCCGTTGATGACATTATGGAATAGACCCCCCCTACTCCAGATGGCAAGGCCGACACCAGGGACCACCGTCACTCATACCCAGACCGTAGTTGTGACCCAGACTACGACAGTAACAGAGACTATCACTAGAGTACCCGCCATGGAGACCACCACTGGCATCGTTGTGGTTGATGTGTCAGGTATGTCAAGACTATCTTGTTATGGCCAGAGTTAACTTAGCCACCCAGGTTTTTCGGGGGGCGTTGCTGATGGCGTTAGGACTTGAATGACCAGCAGTCCTTGAGTATAAAAAATATTTAGCCAGTCTTGTTAGAAGTGAATGGACGGAGGATGCTTACCAGGTCTATCTCTCTTTTAGTTGCGTATTTTGTAGACTGGGAGGTTCCTGTGAAA
The DNA here is from genome assembly GCA_013433165.1 of Hypsizygus marmoreus. Taxonomy (NCBI): domain Eukaryota; kingdom Fungi; phylum Basidiomycota; class Agaricomycetes; order Agaricales; family Lyophyllaceae; genus Hypsizygus; species Hypsizygus marmoreus. The sequence goes on along the minus strand of JABWDO010000026.1, from coordinate 19,950 downwards.
CAGTATTGACAAATAACCATTGAGCGTGAGGAAATTCAAATTAACGATTACATCGTGGTATGAAATGGTGAATTTGCTATGCAATAACTGCTAGTGTATCTGTAGCCAGCCTAATCCTCTGCTTTGGGTCAATCTTCCCATGGCGATGACGAACAAGGCATTCGGCTTCTCCATAGTATATAATATAATACTCCCCCCCAACCAGGTCACCCTCTAAAACTACAACATTCTGGCCTTTTAAACTTGGTCGTAGAGGCCTCACGTACTTGGCGGGGATGAGCATGGTCGTATTCATTGCGAGAAGGATCTTTACCATGGAGCCCTCAGTGCCCATCCAGATTCCACGCCTGTCCTCGTAGTCACCGTTCTTCCAGCCAGGATCGCTTAGAATCGGCCTCGTGTTTTGGATCTGAACTTTCACTCATTTAGCTACAAGAGCCGGGGAATCCATCCAAGAATGATAGGCTAAGAATGTTAGAACTCATAGAATCTAAGATGTTGGAGTAGCCCTTACAAAAAATGGAGCATTGAGGGTTTGGAGTTCGGGAGGACGGGTCCCATGCAGGGCTGACGGCCACATCCAAAGCCGCAGAGAGAGGCGTTGATGGTACCAAAGGTTGGACTGACTTGGGTATTTCTCGCCATGGCCCAGAAGTCACATAAGACATCCTAGAATTCGAACTGGAAGGGGGCGAGGAAACCTCCGAAGCTAAAGCCCCCGCAGCTGTAGACTTTGGGGTGGCCAGGGGTTTCAATTGAGTATTGTGCCTAGAGAAACGTTAGCCCGCGTTACTATTGGGGAAAAGCCCTAAAACGCACAAGAAAGTAAGATTGGACAAGTGGAGGCGCTCCTGGCGCATAGTTGCCTGAACTTCCACTAGGACGTGATTATCCTCCTGGGTTGACTTTATGATGCCTTCATAGTCCTTGAATCGGCTTTTCTTGATGACGCGCACCTGCATACCTACTAGTCGGCTGTTAGGATCCTTGTCTTCATCGTCTTTACGATCCAGAGAAGATTCTCCCTGCTCCCCACCAAACTTCTCCCTCGATGGCATTAGCGGTGGAAGCGGTAGATGGGGGTTTCAGGAGGACCGGTCCGTAGAAAAAGTTGACGAGATGAGACGGAATGATGATCTGGTTTGGTGGGGAGGATGGTAAGCATAGTCCGAATTGGCAGTAAAAGAATGACCTCTTTTGCATTTTTGGCATCATAGAGTTCTAGCATTTCTCCGGCGATAGAAATAACCCATCCGGTCCGACCTGCTTCTTGTCCCTCTGCAATAACAACTTCATCTCCAACAGCGAAGTTCTTGTGGATGGCATTGACGGTTAATGTCAACTGTAACTGGCCCGGGGATATCCGAACGACTGCCTCCTCACCCACCACATTTTCCACCACTCCAACAGATCCTTGGGCTTCTCCCCTCGTAATCTTCACTGTGTCACCCGCACAAACACGTCGAGCTCCCATCAGTGCTAGGGAGTACTGGAAGTATTCCTTCGGGATACGACTGGAATGCCTAAAACGATCCAGTTCCTCCTTAGTGGGGGTAGCCTCCTCCATAGAAAAGTCATGGGTCACTGCTAAGCGATACCCATCATGGTAGTGGTTCTCCCGAAACAAGAACAGGGCATTGCGATTCTCCACAGCCTTATGGCCAAAGACTGCCCACACTTTAGCTGCTTCGAATAAGGCTTGTGCTGGGCAACGAGCGCGTTTACGCTTTCTGATTTGAGCAGACGCCTGACGTTCCGGAAGGCTGATGCAAGGAATGTGGATAACGTCCGCCCCTCAAATGCTGTCGAAATCCTCTACAAAGGCCAAGTCGCCCTTGTAAGGATATTTTGTTAAGCGGACCCAGGAACCTTTGCGAGGCTCATATGACGCAGCTTCTTGAAGATAGGATGGCGCGTCTTCCGATTCGATGAAGTGTATTTGATGCCAGAAAATATTGGAAACACCTTGACAAAGTTTCTGGACTTCATGGACATCCAAGGCTTCAACTACGATCCATCCAGGACGTGAAACTCGGCCCACGATGGATGCTATGCCCCAGCGGTTTGTTCCACCATGTATTACCCTTTCCAATAGGACAAAAGCAGCTGTTTCTTCCCAACCAGGCTGAACCAGTTTGAATAAGAGTGTTCTAAGGTGGAAGAGTGACTCACTTTCACAGCTACTCGCCACAAACGCACATTGCTGTCCAAGGGAAGGGGAAATTCTACGTCAAGCAGATAGTGCACTTCGATCCCTTTTCCACGGGCTCGAGCCCTAGAGATCAATGAATCCCATTCCTCCTCATCGTTCACGTGAGCATGCTCAAGGGAAAGGATCCGATGGGAGACGCCCTGGTCAGCCGCCACAGGTTCAACATCATGAATAAATTCATCTTGTAAAGATAGCAGTTAGAAGGAGAAACAGTAAATTAACCTTAGCAAACGTACCGAATGGGTCCTCGTCTTCCGCGTCCTCACTCTCATCCTCGTCCACCTCAGCCTCTAGACTCAGAAACTTCCAGACATTAGGTTCCTGGCATTAGAGATGTTAGACCTGTGATGAGCAATTATTCATCATATTTTACCTCAACCCGGGCGCGTTTTTGTTTCTTTTGGTGAGGTGGATTGGGCTGAAAAATACATGTATGCTCAGGGGAGATTTGAGAGTGCTAGATATGCTTGAAATTCACTTTTTGACTAGGTGTAAGAGGCTCAGGGTACAAATTCATGTTTCTATATAATTTTATGTATGTGGAATTGTAACCACAGACGTTCAGCGAATCCTCAAGTGGTAAAATGGAAGGCAGAAAGAAAAACATACCCATGTGACGGGACGCGACTTGGCACACTGACGACTTTAGGGCTGGTCAGCAGGAAAATCTGACCTGCCCTAAACCTGCCGAGATGCCAAACGTGTTGCACAACTCTACCAAACAATGTTTGCCTCTTCGTCGTTACCCTCATATAGGTACACCAATCCTACTAGGAATGCCCTGTATCAAGGTGATGACTCCGTTGTATTCACCCATAATTGTCGAAGTCTATCTAGGGAGATCTGTAATGTAAATTTAGTGTATTAATATTGCTGGTCCCCGGCATGTACAGGACAAAACTGCCATCTCGTCCTTGAATGATGTCAGTGGACTAAAAATAGGTAGACCTTGTAAAACACAGAGAATAGGGACACATAGGAGCCCATTGGTTTCCCCTTTGTGACAGGTCCCTTTTTGCTTCACTTGGGGGCTCTTAACATTATCATGCTGTGGCATCCCACTGGTTGTGTGTCTTTGTCTAATGAGCATCCTCTAGGTGGTATAAATGCTCCAATACGTGCAAAACAGACTTATTTCCCTCCCTTGTGTACTCCTCCTCACCTGTGTTCGTCTATTTCCAGTATATATGGAGAACCTTGCCCCACGACAACCAGGTAGAAAGGGTACGCCATGGAGGGCCCAAAAATCTTACAGATCTAGAGTGCGTACTTCCAGATTCAAAGGTAAATTGAATTCCACTATTTTCACAATCCATTAACTCACCTCTTGGGAAAGCTGCAGCGAAAGCTGAGAAGGAGGAGCCAAAGGTGCCTCCCCCTTGCTTACTTTACCAAGACCTCTTAGAGCACACTCCACCAGCAAAACATGGTAAGATATGGTACCCATCCAACTGTTTAACGTCATTCATGTCCTTCCATAGGCGGCGACAACGATTTGAGGAGGAAAGGGGCATTCCACACCACTTCCAAAGGTCCGAATGCTGGCCCGGAGGATGTAAGATTTCCCCCTTCCCAGTTTACTGATCAAGCTGACGATAAGGGACCAGGTGTTGGACCAGGTGTTTCGAGTTCGTGGTCCTCAAAGTCATAAAGATCCAAGGGACTGTATCTCTAGGCCAGAAGTGAATGTGGGGGATGATCCAGGATGGGCCCCGTCTCAGACTGGACCCCGGCGCACCCTCACTGCTAGCATATCTGGCCTAGGAAGCTTTGCCCCACGACAACCAGCCAGAAAATTTACACCATGGAGGACGTCCACTCCCCAAAGATCTAGAGTGCGTACTTTGAGATCCAAAGGTAAATTCAAATCCATTATTTCCGTAACCCACCAACTCACCCTCAATTTTGAATAATTATAGTGAGCCCTGAGAGTGAGGAGGCAAAGAATGACTTGGCGCCTCCCTCTAACCTACGTTACAAAGAACTCTTACCACGCACTCCACCAGCAAATTATGGTATTGGACTTGCCCATTATTTAGAGTACTTCTAATATCTTTTAGCAGGCCCTGGCACTCGTGGTGGCAGTGGTTTCACGGGGAAATCCCCAAAGACCCTGAATATGAACGTGGACGATGTAAGATTTCTCCCTTCTCGTCTATTGATACAATTGATGATAATGACGTAGGTATTCGTCTTTCACCATGAACAATATTTCACACGCAATAGTGATCCTCCTGCCCCAATGCCAGAAGTACAGCTTGCAGAGGACTCAGCGTTAGCACCCTCTCAGACTCGACCTGGAAAGACTCTTGCGGCTGAGTTATCCGAAACAATTCATCTTGGAGACGAAAAGTGGGCTAGGTACAGGAGAATATACCGGTATCAAGAACTAAGGGCAAAGCTGGAAGGGTTGGGCATTTCTAACTAAACTGATTGGAACTTTGAACGTTCATACATTGTACCTGGAATCTCAAAACAAAGGTAGCAATCTCCGTAATACCCTTGTCCTGTCTTCCAATTGGTGGGTCAAAGTCGATCAGCATTACGCGGCGCTCTTTCTCATCAGAAAAATCCCAAGCTAGCGTGCACCTGTGTCTGAACTCATGGCTGCCCATCCGAAGGGGATCTAGAGACTGCTCAGTTAAGCAATACCCCTGATGTCATGCGTTTACCTTTTGCTCATGTATTTGTCACATGCGGAAAAATGATCTGATGGTGAATCCCTATGCTTTACACTCGGCATCGATCTTTCTACAGATAATCGTCCATTACACTCATGCAGGTAAGAAATTAGCTGTGAGGATATCTGAAACCGCGCTAAAGTTGCCAGCAGACTCATCCAGCTCACCCTTTGGAAACACCGGAGCTTCTTGGAGCAATCTTGGCTCATTCAGGCAAGAAGGTCATCACAGCCAATCTCTTTCTTTCCAAGCGATGGTTTTTGGTCGGCCAGGAGATCCTCTGAAGGAGCTTGGAGGGTGCCGTAGATTTTGAGAACATGCTGTCCCTCTTAGGAGAGCTGGTAGATGGACCTGGCGGTGGTTCCGTTTATGTGAGCATGCAAATTGACTCAAGACTTTAAATTTGGGACCTGAACATCCTTGAAGAACAGGTTGAACCTTGATGGGTATCCACACGTGGATAAATGGAAGAAGTTCCAGAGATACGGCGTTTTAATTTGTTCCATCTCCCTCCCCGACCTACACCCATACGCCCAAGCCTGCGCTCTTATCTCTCTCAACCGTCCATTCCTGGACCTCTTCCCAAACCTGGTTTCCCTCCATTACGACGAAGGTCCTGCCGATAACAAATTAGGACTTCAATATCTGCCGCTATTCATGCAACCCAGCATTCTTCGTTTCTCTGCACGCCTTCCCGACCTTCAGGGGCCCCTCTGCACAATCCAAGTCATTGAAACAATTCCAAAAAGGATGGCAGACCTCGTCTATCTGGAGATTACCTCCAGAAACCTGAGCGTGGAGGCTCTCCTCACGCTTCACCAGGTTGTAGGAGAATTACAGAATTTGGAAACTCTCGTCCTTCCACCCTACCACGTCGTAGGTGACATCATTGATGTCCTTGCTTTGCATGATAGGATACGGGAAATCAAATCCAAGGACGTCCATGGGGGCCGCTTGCACAGGCTGGAGGGCTCCGCGCATGCGGGACAGCCCTACCTCTTTCCTGAGTCCTATCAAACGTTAGAATTCTTGACATTCTGTGCCAGCACTGAATCAGCCACAAAACTCCTTGAAGATCCGCACTTTCCGTGTGGCATTGGAGGCCTGCATTTAGAAATGCCCCACAGGGTATCCTCAGGTGTTGTTACGTCCCTCCTCCAGACTGTTCAACGAACCTGTACATCTTTGGAGGACTTCAGATTTAGCGACACCGCATCCGATCCATTCCCAGGGAATTCGCATTTTCTGCCATATAGCACCTTCATGCCTGTATTATCGTTCCCCGCACTCACTGTCCTTCACATACGCCATCACTGTCCTCTTCCTTGGACTGCGGCCGAGATCATGGAACTTGCACGTTCCCTTCCCCTCATTGAGTCTCTCCATTTGAATGAGAATCCTGTAGATGCCCGCGTCCAACCATCCGCTCCATTTCCAACCTTACTGGCCTTCGCCCAGCTTTGTCAGAATTTGAAATGTCTGGGGGTTTTCCTGGATGCTTCGAGCCCATTTATATGGGAAGAATCAGAGTTTTTTCATTTCAGATTGCTCCAGGATCTTCACCTTGGGTTGTCGCCCATATCCCAGGAGAGAGTGGAGGACGTTGTTGTCCTACTTATGCGGGTTCTTCCGAATGCGTGTAACATTATCCTGGGTTCGGACGCCTCATCTTCCAATACAGCTTGGGGGGAGGTGGTCAGACTACGAGATTTGCTGTCCAGAGTGCAGATCAGAGTTACCCAACCACGGATCATGGTGGGTGTACAAGCAGGTGTGTACATACTTGGCCTGTTGAACAGTGTGCTTGGCTAAGAACGTTACGACAGATGGGCAACTATGTGGAACTAGAGAAGCCCAAGTACAATACACTGTGGAAGAACTAGAATGACAAGTTGTTTGTAGTTGAAGCCATCATTAAGGACATCCAGTTTGTTTCAATAATATACGAGGAGTCTCCATAGAAGACGGCACGTTCAAGGACTCTGACCATATCTCTACAAGGGAATATTGTGACTCTCCCTCTTTTTCCCTTTCGTGGTGGCTGGGTCACTGAAGAAGGCTTTTGTTTACAGGTCACTGTGTTTCCTCTATGTATATAATCGCCTTATCGGAAACAGACCCACCTCTCTACTCCAGGGGCCGTGTTTTCCACCACGTTCATTCCAATTTTTGGTGTGGATGTATCCCTGGTCAACAATTACGCAACGTCGTCATCTAGGCATCTTGAAGCAGTGCCCCCGCTAAATACAGAGCATTTTCCAGTATACTTATCGGACAGAATCCGCTCCAGGTCAAAGGATCGTGGACTTCATCCTGGTGGTCCAGCAGTATCGCCCACACGACGCATCATCAGACGGTTGTAAATATCCATATACACAATTTGGCTTCGCCGGAGGATACCTGTGTGACCCACCACTCGGGGAACGAGGTGTCCATGTAGTGATATCATAATTTATCCTGACAATCCCAGGCCGTCAAATTATAACTTATCCACTATGCCTGTCAGGCCCGGACACATCATAATGCGGCCTCACACATTATAACCTGGCAAATTGGCCAGCACACCTGCAGCTCACGGCGCCTTACAGCTCCGACTGAAATGAGATGTTCCGAAACACGGCAAATCACACTCCAGAACTGCCGGAACGGTCACTTACTAGTAAAAGTGAAAAGTGCACCAGCAAGAATTGAACCGTCAACCTCAGGTGCACCATCACATGATGTACTTCGCAAGCAACACTACCAGTTAGACCACGGCAGCATTGAATTTGAGCAGAACATTAGACAGCATATCACGCTACCACGCTTCAACAACAAAATGTTTGATGAATGTGGCGGGATGCGTCGGGCGCGCCCCCTCGGGGCTCTAGGTAAACAATTGTCAATATTACTTGGAACGAAATTCTAGGGGCTCTGGGCAGCCACATATGTCACGGAATAATATTTCCTTGAGGGAAAACAGTAACACCAGTATACTAAACGTGTCTGTGTCCTTATTTTTAAATTCAGTGCCACGGAGCAAAAGATATTGGCCTCCCGAACCCGCCAGATGTCGCGAATAAATAAGGGTAAACAAAGGCGCTGCTGCATCGCACAGTGCCGCGCAATGCCTTCCTCACCATTTTTTAACATTCCGCTATGGTAGGATATAGCTATAGGTACACCTCTATGATTTAGGATAGGTGCAACAAAATTCCATGGCCAAATGGTCTCACAATTAAAGGTTCGCTTTTCTGGCACATTGTACAGCTCATATCTTATGATCCAGTGGACGAAATTCAAAAACCCAAACGGTTCTGGAGTCCCCCAGATGCATCGCATCCTAATCCGAAATAAAATCCAAGGTCAAAAATTTCCACCATTTTGCCTCCTGTGAGCCTACCACTTGGTAGAAATTTATATGGAGGCCTGGAAGACATTTCAGAAGATGTATAATATGGTATGTAGCAGGTACTTTATGTCTCAAGTAAATGTGGAAAGAGGAAGCCTTGAAACAGTGTGAAATGGGTCAGATTTACGGTGTTTGGGCACCATTGGTACTGGGTTTAAGGCTACATTTGACTGTTTCATATCCTTTGTACCCAGAAGTCCCAGATCTTTTTTTACATTTCAACTAAAATATACTCCATGATACTACTGTAAGTGTCCGATCACTTTTACCTGCAGTAGATCTATTGTGGTGCTTGAAATACGTCCAAAAAGGTAGACATTTGGGTGTGTTTAGAAGTACTTGCATCATATCTTTTGTAATTATCATTCATTTAACATAGTTTAAGCTTCTACTACTACATATGATACTGTATAATGTATCCAGCTACTAATTTAAGTGGCGGAGTGCTGCGATCTTGTGGGGGAAGCCGTCGTCATCGCTGTTTTCGACGTTTGAGAAGCGTGGGAACAAGTTCGGCATCGCCCGAACTTTGGTTCGAGCGACGCGAGTCACCCAACCTTCGTCCTCCTCCTCATCATCCTCGTCGACCACGTAACGCTGGCTGCTTGTGCAGCCGCCAAAACTCGTAAGGTAAGTGTTTACATGGGTGTGAGGTCTTTCCTATCATTTGGAACGAAACTAACCGCACGTTTTTATTCAACAGATCATTCTCTGTTCACGACGACAACGCCTACCCCACGACGACGACAACGACCCTCCTCCCCTGGAATAGGGATGTGAGACGGTCATTGGAGGTGGGACAACACTGAGGGATGGACGGGAGACCCGTGGAGCAGGATACCCGCGCGGTACGTGGCCTGCACCCGCCCCCCAATGCCTCCCGCTGACGCCCCATCCCTAGCGCATCCATCCCTCCTCGCCATCCGACAGTACAACCTCCTTGTCCCGATGGACGAAATCGTCGAATCAACGCACCCTGCCCGCCGTCCCATCGTCCCCAGCGCGCTACGTGGCACCCACCACCCGCCACGTCACCCGCCATGCTTACAACCACCATGCGGCAGTGAGAGCGACGACTACGCGACCTACAGAGGCAACGTGCGGTGTACCCGCTCGCGTTGTCGTGCCACGTCGACCCAGCGCCTCCCCCCAATCCCTACCGAGTGCCAGCGGCTGCCCCGCATTCCCTCCTGCCCATGCCCATGCCATGCTCCGCCCCTGGAAGCCTGCAGGGTAAGAGCGGGTATCACCATCCGCTCTTCCGGCGCCGCTGCTGTGGTGGGGCCTGCGCTCCCCCCTCCTCTATGCCCCTCCCCCCGCACTGCTGGCGCTACACCGTGACCAGCCCCTGTGAGCCCACTACCCATTGTGGATGGGTATTTTGCTGAGCAGGGACAAGCGAATAGGTGCAGCGCCCGCCAGAGGGATGGCGCGGCGGCGGCGGCGGTGGGGGCGGGTTTTTTTTTTTGGTTCTCATATTTGTCGAACTGTGGTATATAGGGTACTTACTCTCAGTATTTATAAAGGTCATATGGATCAGTAGTTAAAGTGCTGTGAAGTTTGTGTATTATGTAATGGTTGCTAAGGTCGAGAGTTCGATTCTTCCTTCGTGCACTTACATTTTACTGGGACTTTGAGTCACTGCCTGAGTACTTTCGGACGTTGCCGCGACAGCTGACTGCGGCAGCTGACGGAGTCTCAACTTCTGCCATTTCCTGAGACAACGACATTATGATGTCTTCGAGCCCGACAGCTGTAGTGGGTAAATCATAATTTGACTTCCTGGGTCTGTCAGGATAAGTTATGATTTGGCTACATCTACTGTTGGGGGAACATATGCAATAAGGCTGGCGGACGTTGTCTCCCATCCAGACAACGATGATAGGTGAGTACGATGGGCCGATCCATGTCCTGCCTGTTAGTCGAGTATGTATTATATCCCTTTGGTCCGTCAACGACCGTGACTGACCTTTCTATGTGGCTCATGTTATGGTTTAGGGAAGATATGACAGAGGATGAGACAGAAGAAGGTGCCGCGTAGATGTAACACGCAATTTCCCAGTTGTAGAACAACCACAAACGTAACACTTCTTGTCCATTGGTTTACAGTGAGTTCTACTGCCCAATTTTTAAGCCTCACATATCTCATGATTTGCTCATCGTAGCTCAAGTTGCGTGGATGATCATGAGTTGCAGTTGCTATGAGTTTGATCGAATGACGAAAATTTCTCAGAAAGGGACTTGGGTCGGTTCCTAGTGATCGGTCCTCAATCAAAGCTTAAATTAGCGCCAATGTGGGTTATGTGGGGAAGACGCACAAAATACACAATCACCAGCTGCTGACACCTAAGTACGATTGGACTGGCTAAAGACAGAAAACAGAGAATCATATGGAAATGCCTCACCATGCTCCACAACGTATGGGAGACTTGATTTTCATCCAACTAACGGAAGGGATAGACGTCTTTTTTGATCTATTCAATTCCTCCCCGTGTGTTGCAGAAAGCTCAAGGCAATCCCACGAAGATTCGTCTGCTTGTGTTTGCGATGACCAGGTGTCAATGGGTTTGAATTCCATTGGCTTTCTTCTTCCACAACACTCCTCTCAATCCTACCACTCCGGCCACATCCAGATCTAGAAAACTCCTACACACCCAGTACCAGCCCAAATATAGGCCTAGCATGCCCCTTCTGTGGTCCCAAGAAGATGTTATCAAAGGCCTTCAAAAGAAGGGAGAAATAATGATTATCACTGGGTCGTTTTCTGGGGCATTTTGGATGGAGAAAGGACGACGAAGTGGGTTAGACTGGGTGGTAAAGTGAGCTTTTGGCCTTCGTTGTTTTCACCTCGCCCATACTAATCAACGTCAGAGGAGTGCTCCATCGGTCTGACAGCGACGCTCGTCCTCACTGGATGCTGCGGGGAGTGGACAAGTCTCGATTCCCATTACAGACCGTGCATCTGTACCCGAGTGGCCGATATCGATGGTTTGCAAATGGAGGAAAACATCCTAAGAGTATCGACCGCAATCTCTACTTGGTGTAGGCGTAATCAAGGTGTGTGGATGATTATGATATATAATCTTTCCATAAAGGTTCCCTCATTACACCGTCTAGGGTCCGTTTTGCGATGCTTCTTGTAAATACAACTTGGAATTTTTCTTGATGCCTGTGATCTATATTGCCCTGGTATTTACCATTCCATGCTGATGGTTCAACTAATAATTTTGGCTTCCTAGAATATACATAGTTGTATCTTTCACATAATGGGACTGTCTACAATAAGTGAGATTCTGGATCCATCCACGGTACGTACTTGGGCTTCAAGCCCCTCCCTGCAGTTGCTCGCAGCGTCAGAGATGTGAGACAGGGCATAGAGAACCCATCACCATTTTCTTCGAGCTGAATCTTGTTGCCGCTGCTATCGTGGAGGTGGCATAGAGCCCATCGATATCCTCATTGTTTCTGGTGGCGTCGAAGGCGTGGTGATTGTGCTAGTGGGTTTTCGATCTCATCGTTGTCGTCTTTGGTGGCATATGGCGACGCAGGGTGTCAAGCTTGTCCTTGTCATTGTTGGTGGTAGTGGAACGGGCTTCCAACCCGTTGTCCTCGTTACTGGTAGAGTCGACGACACGGTAGTGGTGGCACAGGTTGTCGAGCCCGTCCTCATCGTTGTTGGTGGTAGTGGCGAGGACGTGGTGGTTGTGGAACAGGGCTTCGAGCCCGTTGTCCTCATTGCTGTTGGAGTCGACGACGTGGTGATGGCAGCGCAGGGCTTCCAGCCTATCTTCATCGTTGCCGATGGCGTCGAGGATGTGATGGATGGTTGTGGTACGAGGTGTTGAGGTGCTGGTATGGGGCATCAAGCTTGGTCGTCATTGCTACTCGTGGCGTGGGGGAGGTTGTGGTTGTAGTCCAAGGTTTCGGTCTCGTCTCGTCGTCGTCGTTGCTAGTGGCATCGAGGGCATGTCGTTTGTAGTATGGGTTTTGGGTTTGGGCCCATCCTCGCCATTGCTGGTGGTGGCGAGGACGTGGTGGTTGTGGAACGAGGCTTTGACCCCGTTGTCCTCAGTGCTGGTGGAGTCGACGACACGGTGGTGGCGGCGCAGGGCTTTGAGCCCATCCTCATCGTTGCTGATGGCGTCGAGGACGTGATAGCTGTGGTACGAGGCATTGAGGTGCTGGTATGCCATTAAGCCCAGTCGTCGTTGCTGCTTGTGGGGTGGGGGAGGTTGTGGTTGTGGTCCCAGGTTTCAGTCTCGAGTCTCATCGTCGTCGTCGTTGCTGGTGGCACGTCAAGGGCGTGTCGTTTGTGGTGGGGGGGTTTTTGGGCCCATCCTCGTGTTGAGGGTGGCGTTGAAGGCGTTGCGGTTGTGCAATGGTTCTTTGAGCTCGTTGTCCTCGTTGCTGGTGGCGTCGACGGCGTGGTGGTGGTGGAACGGGGCATAGAGCCCGTTGCGCTGCTACTGTTGGTGTCGACGTGGTTGTACATGTGGTTGTGGCGTTGGGCTCCATGCCGAATCGTCCTGACTTTTCTTACCGTCATGGTGTCCTAGGCTAGAGGCATATAAATCTATTTATTAATGGTGGTGCTCAAGCCCTTTACGATGTACAATAAGGCAGACTAGGCAAGCTATCGAACGGAACATCCCTGCTCCCAAGGGCGATGGATAGGAGGTACTTTCGCTGAGGCAGCATCTGACGTTGTCATACAAATTGTCGCGCGGGAGGGAATGCTTTGGAGATTCCCTTTCTGGAGGTGTTGTGGATGCCATTCTGCTTATCTTATCTTATCTACGAAAATAGAAATATACAGTATGACTGGCTCACTTGATTTGATTGCCAAACCCAAGAACTGAGCCAACCCATACCTTTTGTATGAGGGTATTGGGATTATATTTGAAATGTAAGCGACGGTGATATCAACAACATTTCCGAAGATGCCAATGGGATCCTATCAGGGAAGGTATTTTGAATATCTTCCAGCTATCTGCTTCACCGAGATCACGGCCCCCATAAGGAACATATGCCCCGATCATTGTTGTGATACCTTCTTCAATACCGTCCCTGTATCTTCTGGGCTTTCTGTCCAGATGGCGTTTAAAAGATCTCTCATCATACCAGCCAGGACTATAAACAAGAAAATATTTAAAATATATCCTGGGATGACAGTGTGCATATATGGGGGATGATATTCAAACAACCTTTTCCATATTAGTCGCCATGACCAATTATTTTTATTCAAAATTTCTTCCATATATTCTACTGTTACATTCTAAGCTTATAGAAGCCAATGTCCGGAGTGTGATAGCATCTAAACGCATTGTTGAATAATTCTCTCCTGTTAAGCCATGAACTACAAATGGGCAATCACCGTCTTCTACACCATCTTCGAGCTCATTGTCATGCACACTTGTTGATTCAGGATCTTTATTAATAATAGACTGCCGATAATCAATTACAACTGGGGTATCATCTTCAGGATATTCATCGAGGTTTTTCTGTGATATTTCAACGTCTTGGTAATCTGAATGATTCAGTACAAGCCATTGCAATGCTCTGCCGACATGGAATCTTCGGACTAACATCGGTGTCCTTTTAATATCTTTTTTTGTTGGTTGGCATGGCCCTGTGAATATAAACGCAAGTACATCATCAAGTTCTTCTAGTGGCGGCGGAGGAAGTATATTATAAACTTTTGGAATGGGTGTTTGAAATGTTACCGCATTTGCTCTCATTTTGTATCGTCCAGATGCGACCTTGACAATACATCGATTATGGCGTACTCTGGCAATCAAGAGTCGTTCTACATATGTTAGGCATGACAATTCGTCTGGTATGTCACCTATCCACAATCCATTAGCTAGAGCCATGGGAGGGCATTCATTAGACTGAAGGTGTTTCTTGCAGTCCTGACATATATGAGTACACTTTGGGTCTAATATAGGATCAGTAATTTCACATACTGGATCACTCGCACTTGAACGCTCTTTACGTGTCACACCTGAACGAATCAATGGCTTCAAGCTAATGTTAAGGTCATCAAGACTCTCTAGTTCTGACTTTGGCATCAGCTTTCCACAAACAGCACATCCTGCTTCAATAAATATTGCTGGATTAGTATCTGCACAGTATCCAGATATAATTTTGTGAAGTAATTTCTTGCTTGGAGGCATGGGAGGAAACTCACATGTTTTGGTTTTGAGATACCGACGCTTATTTTTAACAGATCTTGCTTTTTTATGGGTAGATGTACGTGCGACAACCCGTTTGCGTATTCTATCATGTTTGCGAATGTCTTTGACTTTCTTAACATTCAAGCTATTATACCATGTGGGCTTGGCTTTCTTTGGAGCAGTTGTAAAAACAAACACATTATCGTAGCAGACATTTGTGCATCGGTGTTCACTTAAAGATTTTACTACAGTTTTTAAGGGAGCTCTGGCAGCCACAAACACACCGTGCAACTTGGCAACTGTCTTGGCTTGCCCAAGAGACAAGTGTTCAATGAATAAAATGATTATTTTTATTGCAAAGTTCTGAAGCCTCAGTACTACTCGTATGAGAAACAAAGCTACATGGCACATTATCATCTGGATGTTGATCTTTAGATAGTGTATAGCATCGGATATCCTTGTATAACATTTGACATTTAGGTGCGACACCGCCACCCACCTGACTTGGACCAGCAGCAGGCAATATTTGCAAAGAAATCACACAAGTACATCCATACCAATGTGACAAGCTATGAATAGATTCATACAAGAAAGGAGGACACCAACGATGCCATCGAGGTTTTATTTCATAGTAGACTCCTATGGAATTACTTGATGATAACTCAAAATCATACCATATTACAATAGTCTGCCAAGAATTCACCAACCAGGTAAACAACATGAACATGCTGTGGGATATTACTTGAATCATAAGGGGTAGAATAGGAAATGCTTGGTTGACAGCCAATGAGATTGTTAAAAAGCAAGGGCTGCGAAGGCACCTACTATGCTGAGCCCGAAAGTCATGCTTTGACATGAGACTTCAATGAAAACTCAGATTCAAGAGACGTATGATATGGTGAATCAATGAACGTGAGGCACAGTACGTAGACTCCACATACATTGTCACAGTGAGATTAAGCACATCTGTTATTAGCCATCTAAGCCATGCAATATATTGTGAATGCCACAATTTATTGATACAGGCAGATGAAATGGCGATAGTTACACAATGCTTATTGATCCAATACAAGGCCAACGGTGCCCATGGGCTCTGTGATAGACAGTAATCATTGGACGAATCAACCTGTGAATAATCCAAACATGGGGCCATATTAGTCGGAGACAAGCCCAATGGTGCCCAAGGGCTCTGCAATAGATGGTATTTCTTGGGCGGATCAATCTGTGGATGAACCAAGAATGGGGCCAACAAACAGTATGAGCACATGCAGCAGTTGTTTGATGGCAGCAGCGGGTTATCATCAGTCAGTCTTGATGCTGACAATGCCCAAAGGCCCTTCCGTAAGTAGTACTCTTTCAAAGTCAATGAGAGTGGCATTGAAGATTGAACTGATAAAATCATATTCAGATGTAACATAGGAAAGATGGATTGCTGTCCATACCATTTACATGTGGCTTGCTGAAATACCATATAGAGTAGGAAGGCCAATAGAAGAAAACAGCCAGAAATAGTGCAACAGCGACAGGTACTCTCATGGTGGTTGATTATCGTAAAGAACAAGTCCAACACGACACGTCACTGTCCGATGTGGTCACGTGTATGACTTCTCACGCCGGGTTCTGAACTTGATCAAGCATCGCCAAAATCACCGTTGTCCCCATTCAAGCAACAAATACACACAAGAGCAGCAGCAGCATGAGTGATTGCAGCAGCAGTTCAGAAGGATGTCTGTTATGTGAAAGTCTGGAGGGCCATTTTCAGGGATACAATTGGGAATTCCTGGGATATGTGCAAGTTGCGAGGGATATTGGTGGGGGGTTTGCAGTATGGGAAAAAGATGGTGAAGTTCAGCTAGTTATGTGTCTCGAGTGCAATTCATTGTGGGGCCATGACATTGGCCAGGCATAATAGTTCAGTTGCTAAGTATGTTCTCCGTACCAACTTGGGTCCTCATTACTAATAATGATTTACAGCGTGCCTAATGGTCAAGTTTTCTGCCTTCATTACATACGAGAGCGATGTCTTCAAGATCATGCATATGTACAGAATACAATTTGAAGCTACACAAATATAACTACAGTCCGGTACGGGTGTGATGAGAATATTTGACATGGAAAAATTCCCATGTACGGCAAAGAGAATGACCGAGGCAATCTGCGATGCTCTGGACATTAGCAATATTCTCCGGAGGTGAAAGGTAAAGTGTGTAATGAGGGCATCGCGATATCTTGTTAACATAGTAATGAAGTTTGTTGTCATGGGGGTCCTTACAAACTGCAACGTCAACTCGAGCGAAGGATTCCAATGTAAGAGGTTCGGTCATGCATAGCTTTTCAAACTTGATTAGGGTTTGAAGAGTTGTCTTGACGAACTTGTCGAGCTCTTTTACACCCTTTTCTCCCTCAGATAGCTTGTTGACGGCCGGGTTCATGAGCACCAAATTATCTCTGTGCTAGATCAGCAACAGACGAGGAAACAAGAAAGTATGACTGCTTACGAGCTCGAGACGTTTTTCAGAGGAAGCAGAGTGCGAACCGATCCTCTTATCTCCTCAAGAGATGAATTGTCAGCCCCCACCGTTGTGACCGTGAGCCATCGCGATGAAATGGTATCCGGCCCACCACAGAGGACAGAAATTTCACCGCAATGACCAATAAGGTCATTGTACTCTTGAAAGTACCACTGAATAAGTGGAAACACTGATAGCTGGGTTGTTCGGTTGACAACGACACTTTGCGAGAAGGGGGTCGTATAAGTTCTATCGAGTATTCAGTAACAACGATCAAGAGCATGACACCATTGCTCACCTTTTGGCAACCCACCGAATGTCTGCATCGTTCTGAATATCTGCAACAACAGTAGGGCGCAATGACTTTGCCGCTCGAGCGATGTGGTCAAGGTCACTTTCGAGATCGATCTTACAATCGTGAACCTGCTGCTCTCTCCAAGATGGCCAAATCGGAACCTTGTGTTCAAGTTGGTCGATCTTGTACCAAAATTCTGCGATAGTATTGACGTTTGGATTTCTAATTTATCACAAATCAGTGTAAGGCATCGACGATGGCTAGGAACACGTACTGGCTAGGAACCAATAAGAATAGTTGACCTGTCACTACAAGGTCGAAACCTCCAAACCAATTCTGATCTTGCATCAACGCTCTGTAAAAGACGGCAAAAGGTACAATCGTTGGACGCATAAATTTGTGTGGTCGAAAGTCTGCGGTGCCAATTTGTTGACCACCAGCAAGGTACAGCAGCAAGGTAACCTAGAAGGATATTATTATTTGGTGACGATGTCAATGCAATAATGAATAATTTTCTTACCCAATCATAGACGTAGAGAACATCCTTATGAATGCAGCTGGCAAACTTGAAGCCCTCGATACGTTCAAGCACTGCATTATACCATTGGGTGGCAGTCTCGTTGTTATGGTCATAGTGCATGGGAACTAAGGAAGTGGGTGGGATGCTGGCGTTGCTAGGAGACGTAAGATGGAACTCGGATGGTAAGACAAACAAGAGGCTAATCGGAAACAAGACAGCAGTCTTAGAAGTTGAGCTCGTCGGCTGCGTTAGCTGCAGAAATTGGTGACCAGGGCAGGTAGTACGACAATTCTTGTGTAAATTTCGATTTTTGCAGTGATCGTACATCGATGCACCCCTTGAGGACAGAGGGCGGCATTCAGAGCAGTTGTGGGGACAGTTCTTGAAAAGTCAATACTAGGTAGAATACAAATAAAGGGACATACAATGTAAGCACTGGTCTGAGTTCAACAGTCAGTGAAAGTACACGATTATAAGCCAGAAAGTCCGTACTCGACTATCATGGGGAGCATTACCAGAACCACCACGAGAAGCCTAAATAGGATGAGCACATAATAGCTCATTTACCTGCAAAGAAAGGCTCACCATGTTGCGCTATGAGATGTAGACTTCAGAAGACAGTACGTGCGATGGGGGGTCGAGATGCACACAGAGGTGTAGGGTCCAGCGATCTATATGTGATACACGGCCTCATCATGAAGCGACCCATCTGTCAAGTACGTTGTCCATGGATCACTCGGAGGAGAATATCACGCTCCAAGTTCCTGGATGTCAGGGTAGACAGGCCCATAATGGTACAGGCGCTAAAGTCGCGCCAAATTCCAGGACCGCTCGAATGCTTCCTTAAGCACTCAAAATAACAGGAGTAAGCGCCAAAGTCCCGTTAAGTGATCGAGCGCTCGAAAGTGTCTTCAAGCGCTCGAAGTCGCATCAACGGTCAGGCCTGTGGGCACCAAAGTCACGTTAAGCACTTCAGTCACCCATTACCTTGACTGCTCTTAGCAGTATGAATTCCTATGAAATTGGACTGCTAAGAGCAGTCTGTACCATGGTACAAGATATGTTACCTGGTTCGAGCCAGGCTTATATGTCTTTGGCTTAAACCATGGATGGCTCAATCCACCACATACCTTGGATCTGTCCAAGCTAGGCCTGCTGGCTTGTACCAAATGTGCTGGTTTGCACCATGGCCTTTGGTACATGCCACCTGACTATTTCCTGTCACAGGGTGCATGGGGTCTTACCTATCAAAAAAGCTTCAAAACCTGTGCCATATATACTGACTCCTGCATTTCAGTCACTTAGTCACCCATTACCTTGACTGCTCTTAGCACTTGTTAACTCATATAGGTATATATTATCACTTACATTTCTTGTTTTTTCTTCTATGCTCTACTATTGATATTGTAGGCCATCACAAATACTACCATTGTCTACAAAGTCCAAGCAACTATTGAACTACTGGCTTGCAACTTTGCAAGTAAAGAAGTTGTTGAAGTGTCTAGCATTTATTCAGAAATTCAAGCAGCTAACTAATGAAAGATTTATTATTCATTGAGGAATTTCAGAAGCTGCCAACAGAACTATTAATTTACTATCAACATTGAATTCAAGAAGTTATCAAAATCTTTTCCATTCAACCATGACCTTTAATCTTGGCATTCAAGAAGTTATGGAAATATTTGTTATTGAACCATGATCTTTAACCTTGGAATTCAAGAAGTTATCAAAATATTTGTTTTTAAACTATGACCTTCAGGTCTTGTTCCATATTCCACGTACATTGTGGTTATTAGTAGTGAGTGCTACAGTAGTTCCTCTGATCTATACATTGCATCATTTGCATCTGATATGGTATATTGTACCAGGCATGTATTTGGTACATACCACCTTTGTTCAAGTGTACTGTGGTATGTGCCATGCATTTATGTGGTCTGAACCAAGCAAATGTTTAGTGCACTTGAAGTGCACTTGTGGTACATACCTGCTAATGTGGTACATACCTGCTAATGTGGTACATACCTGCTAATGTGGTATCATCCAATAGTCATCTGGTATGTACCATGCATAATATGGTCTGTCCCAATTGCACTTCTGGATAAACTATGCCAATATGTGGTTCATACCAGTTATTTGAATATGGTACATACCAAGTACCTTGGTAT
>JABWDO010000025.1:0-24999 GCA_013433165.1 Hypsizygus marmoreus | reverse complement strand
CGAGCTGATGATACAAAGGGAATGAAGGGTTCGATTATCGATTGGATCACCCCTTCTGGGCAGTCGCTTCATCCACCGATTAACCGCAAAATGAAATGCGAGCGAGGATACAAGCACGAAGCCACAGGTGCACTCCTTTGTCCCACTGGATTAGACTGGACAAATGTCGAGTAAGGCATTGCGTTTGGCAAGACTTTGGTTTCCAACTCTAACACTTGTGTAGAATCAAGGCCAAACTCCGGAGCGGTGAAATGATCGTTCGCGGTGATCAGTGGCCCCTATTTCTTTACTTGGACCTTCAGTATGACCCTGACGATCCATGGAAAGGCCTGCTGAGGGGCCAGCTTCTTGTTATGGTAAGCATTGTCGTTCAGCCTATGCGTTGAGTGTTTTGCCTGGTTTGAATTTTCTCGGGCGTCTTCTCAGGCATACAAACATGTTTTCACGTCTCCAAGTTCCGTCGACGCGGACGAGAGCAAGGCAACTAAATCAGGCAATGCTCGGATCCACGGCATGAACGCCGTAACGCCTGCGTCAATCGCGTATATCGCCACCCAGGTATTTTGTTTTTCTGCTGTACGTTCATTCAACTGCAGCTCAGTTTCCAGGTTCGGTTTGCGCTATCATCAGCCTCCCAGTTTTCTAGGACAGATACAATCACGGATTCCGAGAATTTCTATCACAGCCTTCTCGATATCCTTGAAGACTTGGACGAAAGGGAAAATGTGGAAGAGCTTGTCAAATGGTGGAACAGGTTTGTGGATTCCTCCGTTGCGAGATTGACTGGTCATGGACCTCGTTATACAGAAAGATATTTCCACATTCGTCACCGGAATCGATTGTTGCTCCGGTTGTGGGAAGTGCTCTAGATCGAATCAAACAAAAGCGTGCCGAAGCTCTGGCTGCTGCTGCTGCTGCTAGTGCAGCCTCCAGCTCGAGCAGGACAGTTTAGGGCACAGAAGATCATACAATACCTAGTCTGTATTTTATCAATATGCTTCCGTCAAAATCTGAATGCCGTTGTACTTAACATGCGCAGAGATATGCGCGACGGGATCGACCAATTCGACTCAGAATATATGAGGGTCTCGTCCAAAGATTCTCAGTCGGCCGTAAGTTGTCCCGATTCATTCCTATTCTGAGGAAAATGTCGCGAAGCTCTGATTGCTATCTGGTCCTCCCAAGCTATGGTGCACTACAACACTGGGGGCTACGGGCCTCAGTAGCACTCTGCAGGACTGGGTCAAATATGGAGAGCTACAGTAAAGGGGTAGCTACGGCACTCTTGCGCTTACCAGTCGTTATCCAGCACTACCGAGTAACTGACCATTTTCCAGATGCTGGCTGCAGCCATGTTTGAAACGCCGGCACGATAGGCATCATGTATTGTTCGCCGACTCCGCTCCTGTCGTATAATTAATATGATCCTCGCGGTCATTGCTGAATGCATTGATCTTTTCGGCCCTGAAGGAGAAACGTTCGACGTCCAACGATTGAGGAGGAGGTGACGTTGAAGTTGTTTGCCAGCGCTTCGCAAGGTTTGAACGCAAGAGCGGGCTTGTTGAAAGGGTACGTCTGTTTATTTGCGTTGGATCAGACTAGCCTATAGTCTCCCAAAGTCAGCCGTCAGAATTCACTTTCAAACCTTCGTGCCTCAGGATATTCGTGTCTGACCAGACTAGGCCTGTGACAGGATGTTATCATCATTTAACATCCTCTAGATTTCGATCTTCTTACCTGCCGTCTCTGCAACGCTCGCGAGCTTCGCTTCTTCATGCGAAGCATGCACCACCCTCCGCTACCAAGGCCTTGATCAAATCGATTCTAATCGATTCTCTATTCAAAGGTATGTAGGTTTCAAGGACTTCGTTGATGATTGCCTTCGTATTCCCCGCATAGTCAAACTGTCAGAACTCTTCAGCGCCAAGGAACCCAGCGAGTTCGAAGCTGGTGACAACTTGACTAAGCTCGAGGGTCTCCAAGGGTCGAGTCGTCTCATTGACGATCACACGGATTGACGCCTTGCCAGAAGGTCAAGCTTCCAAAAAGGACGAGTACAAAGAAAAACAGAAGGAGTTCATCGTCGTGTATATACGTGTTTCCTATTCTTCAGGATTCTCTAGACGATTCAAAATAGTTCTATGGCGGTGTCAAGCCACACGATTACATTAGTTTCCTTTGAAATTCTTTAACAGTAACGTCGAATAATACGGGGTCAAGAGCGTTAATCCCCCAAGGCGGATTCTCCGTATGTCACGACCACACGCCTATATTCTCTTTCTCCGGGCGTGAATGGGTGATGGGTGATGCGAGAAGGGATCCACAAAGCTCCCACAACGAGTACTTGTATTTTTCACCTGTCAAAGTTGATCGACGTTGCTGATACCCTGCTTTCAAGTTATCAGCCTTGTTTCCCATGCGAAGCATCTCATTGACCACAAGTCTGAATACCGCGGGTGGAGCGGCGAACTTTTGTGCATTCGCATGACGCTCTCTTCAAATATCCTGTGCTCAAATCATAACGTTACAGTTTCCTAAACTAATCTCTTGGATGGTCCTCACGATAAAGGGGACCGGTCAATCCTACGTCGGTCCCCCACCAACAACGCCGCCGTGTCATCACTGCCCCTGCCAGTGCCTGCTCCTACAACAATGGCCGGCGCCAAGCCATGGCACAATATCAAGCATTGATATTCACCGACTCTGGCATACAGTGTTTGCAATCGTTGCTGGACGTATTGTCCTTTTCGGCCTTGGAGGAGCTTGAACTGTAGTACAATGTAACATCGGAGTTATATTTCACCTTGCTGAAAGCAAGGTCATCTCGTACTTATTTACTGACGTACTTATCTACTATATCTGAATATAACACGCCTTTACGCTCTCAAATGGAAGCAGCAAATTCGAACCTACAGTAATTATTCTCAAAATAGGCGCACTAAGTTTTTTTTTTTTTGGGGGGGAACGGGGAGGTTCCTAAATGCGTCTCAGGCCATTTATCTCTCGCACCACCCCCCCCCCCCCCCCGTTTTGCAAATCATCATAGTACCCGCCTCTCCTCTCCTTCCTATCCTCTCACCGTCTCCTCCTTCTTTGGCTCTGACTCTGTCTTGTCTGTGTGTCTCATGTGTGGTGCTTCATTTTCGTCGAATTTGCTATTTGCCTGGATCTCATCACTGTATCGCTCTTGCGCATGCACCCTCAGGCTCTCTCCACCCCTCCGAGTCTACGTACGTATGCTTTGTGTGCTTTTACCTGCATTTTTTCCTCATCAGATTGGCGATCAGTGTAAGAGATAAGATAAGATATCATCGTCCGAATCCTGCGCGGTTGATGCTAGCTACGGTGATGCAGTACTCAGATCTCAGAATTGGATCTAAAGGATACATTGGCATCCAACGGCAAATTCACTAAGTTTACCGAGCACCGCCGATCACTAGGAACCGATCGATGTCTATTTATAGAAGAAAGCTTACCCTCTTAGGCAGACGATCAAGACGAGCATCACGAAGAAATGAAAAGACCGAAAAATAATGGACGCTATGTATGGCGAAACAACTCCACGGAACTGAGCTGTCGAAGTAATAAGTCATAGCTAACAGGTGTCCAATGGCTTAGAGTCGTCCCCAGCTTCTCTCTTTCAACCTTCAGAACACTTCGACGTTCTTGCCCTTCAACTTGCATTTTCGCAACGCAATATCAAAGACTTTCACAAACTCACCTTCAATGCGCCTTCCTCGACCTGAAGATCGTTTGGGACTTCCGATAATTGGGCCCAGATTTTATCAGGTGAGTCGTCCTTTATCGTCTGATTTCCATCTCTACACAATCGGGGTCAGTACGGAACGCCCGTATCCGTCAAACCAGCGCGAAATGCTCCAAGGGAGCCCGGAGTATTCGTATACTATGACTACAAAATGATGAGCGACGCCAGGGGTAGGATGATTCCGGGGTCTGAAAAGAAGGTATGTATGCCTTCACAATCACAATCGTTAATCATACGACGATTTGCAGTGGATATGGAAATGTATTGGCGCTATCGTGTCGATTAGGAGGAGACTGACGAGAAAAGGGTATATGCGGGGCCAGCGGAGGGCGGTGCCCTTGAGCTATATCTTCTAGGTAAGTGCTACCTTCCAATATAATGTACTTTATCTGACGCAGAGCCTAGATTAAATTCTAAACTACAATGTAGATACATGTAAAACTTGGAGGAATCGGTATTCTGGGACAGTGAGTGACATTCAATAGAACTAGGAGAATTAATATATATAAAAAGACATAAAGCGCCAGGGCTTACGTCCTGGCGTCATTTTCAGGATATTGCAGATCCTGAGCACAATACTCGACGACCCTCGAAGCCGCCGAGCTGCGACCTATGTTATTCGACGGCTTCGAAGTCCTATGGAAATTCAAAAGTATTCTTCGACTTTTCGCTAATACCGTGACCTACATACTAACCCGATTTGCCCAGCCGACATTCCGTTTTCCCCGTTTGATCGATCTTTCTTCAACTGACCGATCGTTCCTGACCTGACCATAGCTTATTCGGTTATATTCCCAGATGTTCGTCCGCCCAACTGTTCGATCCACCAGCCCACTGTACCATCCCTGCAATGGCCGACCACCAATCTATCATTCCATGCTCCTCCCCCCACATCGTTCAATTGGCTGCGCGTTCGGACATTTAGATGCCGCTCGAGTCCCAGACCGGCTACAACTCGTCGGAGCATTCATATCACTAATCGTTTTCCGGCACCCTCATACCTCCAATCCAGTGTCCTGACCATTATCGTCACTCTCTGAGCCCGATCGACCATCATCCACCTGTGTTTGTAGTACCGTGCGTAAATTCATCGCCCGTTTACGCCACCCCGCTTACCCATCCCTTAGTCCACCTTCAGCTCGGCATTCCCAGTCCCAAACAGCAAATAGCTCCTGACTTTGAAACCATCTGCCATTGCAGGTGGGATACAATTCAGGAGCTAACACGCACGTATCTGGGACAGAGAAGGAAGAGGCTACTCCAAGGAACACATAGAAAAATAGAGACTTCATGCGCACCGAGCGGAAAGGTAAACCCACCCATCATGTTGAATTTGGGTGTAGAAGTCTAGTCAACTTGAAGGTACATCCACTAGTGGCGCGCGCGAGTACGGGCCCGGAATATTTACCATTATTTACTCTTATCGTACATGTGTTCGGAATGGGCGCTCACGGTGCCCCGCTACAATCAATGATGATCATATACTAGACTCTCGTTTCTATCTCGTTCTCTCTTGGTGCGCTCCGAGGCCGAGTGAACCAGCTCTCCCGCCCTCTTAGTAGTCACGGACTGGGTCCTGTGCAAGATGGCAGCAGCTCGTTTCCCTCAGATCGGGCCAGTAGTGACTCACAACCGTCCCTCGTGGGGTGCCAACGACGCCTCTCCTGCATAGAGTTACAATGCGATTGACGTCGACACCTGCCCTCGGTCTCGACGATACCCTCTACCTAATCCTCGCTCATGCTCGAGAGCGCCTTCGTGGCAGCCCGAGCTCTTCAAGATTCGCGCGCCCGAAGTCTCCCTTCGAACGTCGGCTTCACAATGGTGGGGGCACCGCGGACTTCATCCGCCTGCGAATTTGAATTGGTCGACCATTCCATACCCTATTACTCCGCGATTCGCTCGCCGGACTCGACCGCACGAAGCTATCTCGCCCCTCGACGCTTGGCGCAGTTCTTGCTGCCGCGTCCTCCTACGAGCACATCGCCCGCTCGATCCATCCCATATACCAGTCGTTTTCGGTACAGGCGCGATCTCGGAACTCCGACGATACCTTCCACGACATTCACATACCCATTTCATACCCGACTTGATTCAGCAAATGTCGCTCGGTGTTATCGTGTTCCCGCCACGTCATTCCCATACCCGCTTTGTACCCCCGATACCCCCTTAACGACTCGATTTCGTCAACCATTCAATGAATGTAGTCAGTTGGCTTCACTCCAGTGGCTCGACGTGCCCTTAGCAACACGTCTACGCACGGATTCCGGTACTCGTCCACCCACATACGCTTCCGTGCGCTTGGGTTGCGGGTTCCATCGTATGGCATTGCAATTTCACATATCTCCACCATATACCCTCTCCGCGACGACGCGTGAGCGCGCTTTGCCGCTGCCCCGTCTCTGCGGGAAACATGGTCCCACTTCATATACCGTTCCGTGGATCGACATGCAACGACGCGCTCCGGCCCCGCCACATCCTCAGAAGTACCGAGTCCTATACCCCTCATGTTCATTCAGTCTGTTGCTGCCTCACCTCTCAAGCTTTCGACTGCAGCCATGACCTGGCTTTTCTTATCCTCTGAAGCTTGCGTCCTCGAGACCCCGCTCGTCACCTCATCTCGGCTCTTCTTGAACTTCCGTCTTCCTTGTTGCGTATCCTTCGCGGTCACCGTTTCGGTCTGCTTCAGCTCTTTTTCACGAGCTTTCAACCGTTCCCATTTCACAGACTTCGACACCTCGCAGTGCTCAAGCCTCAGTGTCAGATAATGGCCACCTGTTCATTCACCAGGAAGCGACAGCTGCGACATGTTCCCTCCATTCCCCATGATGCAACCTCTGTCGTCCCTTCCGGTCAATATCACCTCGATCTCGAACTCTTGACCCTTGCGACAAAGCTACCTCGATGATGATGACAGCGTCAATTCCGATATGCTGGCATGATGCCCATTGCCTTTTATCTGACTTTCCTTCGGAAGGCCCCCATTCTTCCAACACCAGCTGATCAGCCATCGTCATCTGCTTCACCCACGCACGACGTGTTCCCTGTTGCCCACGGTTCATCGACATGTTGGCGCGGCTCCGCTGCCTCGTCGAAGACATTATCTCTACGGCGACCTGATGCCCAACAACTTTCGCGACGAAATTGTGTCTAGCCGGGCAGGCTGTTTGCGAACTTTCCATGTCTGCAATCATGCTCCTCAAAACTCCTCTTCATGCTCCATCCTCATCAATGCTGGAACCATCATCAAATGAAAGGTGTGGCAAGGACGCCATGATAGTTGACTCATGTCCTATCTTTAGGTATTGCAATAGCCATGACAGACATCGACATGTCGGAGGAAACCCACTACCTTGTCGTTGGATTCTTTGATGCAGACTCCCACTTACAAGGTCGTACGGATTGTTGAGGACATTCTCCTCTCGACGTTTCCGCCCTCTACGCCAGCTCACGCTCAGCTTTGGGTGTTCATGTTTCGCCCATTTATCCAGTATGTCTTACTGCCCCTTTAGAAGCTCGACGACCCCTTCCAGCACCTATCTTCTCCATCGCGGCACCTCGGTAGATTAGTCGGTCACAGCATACATCTGCTCATTCTGTTCGTCCTCGCTGAGATAGCAGCTGCGATCCCTCGAACATTGTGACGTCCTCCAGCATAGCGCCGGAGCGACTCAAGTCCGCCTGTATGGATCCCTTGACTAGACACCGGGAGCCTGATATGCCGTTCCTCCATGCGAGCAGTTCCATCCTCGTTTCGCGCTGTGTTACCCAGAAACCTAAGTTCATCGACATGTTGGCGCATACCCGCTGCCTCGTTGTGGACCATCAAGTCATCAATGTTTTTACCAGCAGTCTCGTGGCGTACACTCTTTTGTCGTCATAGAAACAACTTTCCTTTCAACATGGATGCAATCGTTGTCGTTATTTGGGACCATCTTGGCAGTCACAGATTGATCATTCTTCATGTGTCGAGGCTCGTTGCTCGCCAGTTCGACAAGCGCGTTTCCTTGTTCCTTCGCACTCGGGACGTCCATGGTAGTCTGTCATGACACTGGGACAAGACAATCGCTACTCATCGACATGTTGGCGCGATTTCCGCTGCCTCGTCGTAGGTCTTTCGAAGTGGAGGTTCACGAGGTTTTATTCCTTCCTCGCAACATTCATTGCTATGTCCTCGTTTGCCCCGATACCGTATGATCTCGAATACATCGATACTTTTATTTTCGTTAATATTGTTGGGCATGGTCTGTAATGCCCCTCATATTACTCGAAATTAAGTATGCAAATACATCACGTCAATATCAAGGCGAATCTAGGAAATTCATCCAATTCGACTTGAGTTCAACGTCGGATATTTCGCAACGACGAGACCGTGAGAACATTTTTTCGATACCGTCGTCCGCAACGACTTGTACAAACTCGGTTACAACGATCTCTGCTCTCTATTGAATCTCGCCTCCCGTCTTTGTCCATGATCCACTGAGAGTCTCGAACACCGACTGGTTGATCAGTCGAAGAAAAGCTGGAACTCTGGATGAGGGCTTGGGACGACCCGGAGGTCAGGTATGTTTCCTGCCCCCCGCCGTGCACGGACAACTACCGCGCATAAGCCCTCCAACGAGGCCATTTATTCTTGCATCTCGTCCGGATTGGGCCTGCCTGCGCGTCAGCCTTCGAACGACGCCGCTACACCTGTTCGCTCTCGCAGGTATGGAGAACCATTCGCGTAGGGCCTCGAACGACGCCATTTCACGCATTCTATGCCCCCCAACGAGGTCCATGATTCTTTATTGCTGCTGGGGGGACGAACTGCACAGAACGAAGTTCTACTGCTCCATCACGAGCCTTTTCGCTCTTGCTCGCAATGACGGTGTTCCTAAAAGAACGCAGTTTAAGTCTCGACCATCGGATGAGCGAACCTTCTCAAGGAACGTCCATTTTTGTATCTGGACTTCCTGCAGACGCCACTGGACTACACGGGCGTTCTCCGTTTCGACGTTGAAGATCCCAGAGTGTTCCTCCTGCTCTTCCGCCAATTCATCACTGGTTTCGCCGCTGGGGAGTAACTCAGCTCGAGTGTGCAGACATCGTTGAGGTCGCTGATCACAGCTTCGCCTTAATCTCAAGTGCCCTAGCCTGCGATATCATCTCTGCTTTAATGTTAGAGAACCCAGGGAGTCCTGCGACATTCCAGTCAAGTCGCTCCGAAGGTTGTTTCCTGCACGGAACTCCCGTCCCCAAACTCTATTCAGTTGCTTGCGAACGCTCCGGCCCTTCGATTGCTGGCTCCACCGCTTGGGAGCCGTGGACGATTCGACATGCAGAGCCTCGTGCCATCACGAATTATTGCTGTGCATCGACCTCGTTGAAATGATTGAACGTAATATTCATGGCCGCCATCAATTTGTTGCATTCGGACAACCCTACGCAATAGTGCCCTCGAACGAGACTATTCGAAGTATGCTACACCGCGTAAGCCCTGCGAGCAGGCAGCGTAGCAGGTTTTTCGGACCTCCTTCGCCTAGCGAGATTGAACGAGCTTCCATCTAGGCTGGGAATTTCGCGGTGTGTGTATGTTGGGTGTGTGTGTGTGTGTGTTGCACGGTGCGGCATCTCACGCTTGTCCTTCTGCAGACATGTGTAGATTTACCCTAGAGTTCTCCATCTCAGCGTTTCGGAAGAACCCAGAGCATCCATCTTCCCCTTCAGTGCCTCAACATTATCCTCGCTACCATGACAGTCGCCTGCATAATTTCTAGCTTAAAAGAGTGCATCGTATGCATGGCACGGCCGTCCTGCCTTCCAAAAGATCAATAAGGACCCGCCGTACATTGTGAAAACTGGAGGACAGTTGAAAGACTTCCAGCTCACAGGTCTCAACTGGCTTGCCTACTTGTGGAGCGGGGGGCGAGAACGCAATTTTAACAGACGAAATGGGTCTAGGGAAGGCAAGTCATCTTTGCGACTGCTGTCGCTCACGAACGAGATGCTCACTTCATGTCATCGGAATCCAGATAGTCCAAACGGTTGCGTTCCTTTCATATCTGTTCCACGAAATGCATCAGTTTGGTCCCTTCTTGGTCATCATACCTCTGTCTATGATCATTGCACGGCAAACCCAGTTTGTTCCTTGGGCACCAGACATGAATGTCATTACATGTGCTGCTGCACGCGAGGTCATTCGTACATACGAATTTGGAGCATCAAACAAGAAGCTAAAGACGAATGTACTGCTCAGGACGTACGAGCTGACATTACGGAACGTAAAGGAGCTTGGGGAAATCGAATGGCAGACCCTTGTTGTCGATGAACTCAGAAGCAATTGCATGGGAGGTGGAGTTTGACTGATCCAATAGCTCTCAGGCTCATCGGTTGAAGAACTTCGAGGGTCAGTTATATGAGGCACTTCGACCGTTTTCTGCTCCGTCGAAGCCGCTGATCATCGAAACGCCTTTGGAAACCAACGTGCGAGGTGCGTGGTTGCTCGCTGTCTCTGCGCAACTGGGAAGCCGATGGCTGACCCTTAAATTATGCAGAGCTCTTGTCGTTGATGCACTTCCTTATGGCCGAGAAATGCAAGTTTCAACAATTTTCAGCTGCCACGCATCCGCTAACGTGTTGTCCAGTCCTTTTAATAGTCGCTCTTACCAATAAGTTCGATTTGAATGATGTTGACCACGAGATGACGATCAAGGAGCTACATGAGCAACTTGAGTTGCTGATGCTTCGACGACTCAAACGAGATGTTCTCACATCTCTGCCAACGAAGAGCGAACGTATCCTGCGTGTAGAGATGAGTGCTCTACAAACACATTTCTACAAGAACCTCTTGACAAGGGCAAGTTGACCCTTTGCATGTTCTGTGGCATCGTTTCTTACCATGATCGTCAGAACTTTTGCGGGCTTGGTCAAGAGTGCCAATGGTAACAACAACATCAGTTCACTGAACATTGGTAAGTTACTTGTTACTGCAAAGTGAAGGATGTCGTATCAACGCCGATCATAGCGACAGAACTCAAGAAAGCAACAAATTATTCTTTTTTGCTCGGCGCTGAAACTCGGAGTTTCAACAACGAGGAGACGTTGAAAGGGCTTGTCATGAGCAGCAGCAAGATGGTGCTTCTCGACAAACTTCTTGCGCGGCCTCGCCAAGACGGTCCTCGAGTTTTGATTTTCAGTCAAATGGTTAGGACGCTGGATATCCTGAGTGACAACATGAACCTGCACGGATTGGGTGGCATGGTCTCGCACCAGAAGCTCGAAAGAAGTCGATTGCGCATTGCAACTGACCTGGGTCGCTCGACTTCACCCTCCTTTGTCCCTTCATGCCGGCGGTGTCGGTATCAGCCTAGAAACTGCAGACACAGTCATCATATTTGACGTAGGTCATTATTCTTCAACTCCTTGAACATTGTTTGACATGAACGGCTCCACAGAGCGACTGGGATCCGCAGAAGAATCTGCAAGCCATGGCACACCCTCACAGAATCGGTCAGAAATCTCACGCCAATGGTATCACTTCATGAGCAAAGATGCCATGGAAGCGGATGTGCTCGAACATGCGAAGAAGAAGATGGTGCTGAAATATGCCTGTATGTCTCGCCTTCTTTCCTGTCATCTGGAACTGACTGAATGTATTCTGTTTAGCCATCAACCAGATGGATACTTCCCAGGCACATCTCATCTGAAAAGCGAACACACAGGCCAAGACCCCATAAGCTAACAATCTAGGCAAGGACGAGCTCACCGCTGTCTTGAAATATGGTGCCCAGAAAATGTATGTTTGAGAGTTCCGTCGTTATTTGCCGTGATTCATGAACTTGATGATTATAGGTTCGACAAAGACGATTCGCGGTAAAACAAAAAATTAGACGAGATGGATCTTGATTATATCCTCGTTCGCGCTGAAGATCACGAGACGATGGTAGAGGGTGGCGATGGTGGTACTTCCCTCGGCGGAGAAGGTTTCCTCGCCCAATTCGCCGCTGTCGGTGACGTGAAGAACGATATGAGCTGGGAGGGCATCATTTCAGTGGAGGAGTGATAGCAACGAGAATGACCGGCGCAAAGCAGAGGAACTGGCCAACCAGGAATCCTGCTATCAGAAATGAACTCGTGCATCAGTATCCTACGAAGTTATGGCTGTTGATCAGCCAGCTCCCGCAGCTGCTCCCAAAAAGCCCAAGGCACCTGACCCAACGAGGAAAACTGCTTCTCTGAAGGCGATGGAGCTGAAAGAACGGGAAGTTCGTGTCTTGATCCGAAGCTTACAACGCTGAGGAGATATCAGACAATGATACGACATCATCGTAAATTAGTTATTTTCAGGTCTAACGTTTATAGCTCACAGTCTTACAGGTCGGTGAGTCAAAGCTCCAAGACAATAATCGAGGCATGATGCTCGATGTAGCCAATGAGACCATCGAGATCTGTGCTCAGGCCGTCAAGGAAAGCGAGGATCAGAAACGTGCTCCCGTTGCAGCTGGTGAAACCTTGACAAATGCTCGGAAGAGCAAAGCAGTCTGTCGCGGGGTCCGTAACACAGATGCAGAAACCATCCTGTCGTGCAACAGGGACCTCCGCATTCTGTACAACATCCTTTCTGGGCTCGAGGATCTTTCCAAGTGGTCCATCCCTATCGACGACGTCAGGCCAACACTGACTGGTCGGGAAGATGGGACCGTCAAGACGATTCCATGCTCCTCGTTGGTGCCTACATTCATGTTTTTGGTAATTGGGAGGCAATGGCGAAGGTCCCGAAACTCGGACTTGATGGCAAGCTTTTCCTGGAGGAGGGCAAGAAGGGCGAGGATTCAGCGAGCAGACCGATACCGAGTGCGATTCACCTCGTTCGACAAGGTGATTTCCTTTTGAGTATTTTGTGGGAGTATGACGAGAAGCCACGTTCGTATGAGGGTTCCTTCTGGAACAAAGGCCTGCTAAAGGTTTCGGCCTTCCCTCTCTCGACAGCCTTGGCATCAATATCCTCACACAGCAGCAGCTTGAAGCGGTAGGCAGTAAGTGAAGCTGTGGCCTCCATTGATGATGGCAGCTCGCGGAAGCGTAAACCAAGACCGACGCCAACTTTCACTGATTTGGAGTCATTGAGGAATGGTGAGCCTCTCTTTTTACGGCACCTCATATTCTATCCTGATTTCTTTGCTAGCCCTTCAATGGATGATGATGCAACGAAGGAAGAGTTGTGACCTGTGAAGAAGCAAGTGGTAAGTCGTCACCAACAACACTTGTCATGTATCTTACATTGGGATGCAGAAACAACAATTGTGTTCCTTACATCCGTTGACCACCGGCGCTGCGCCTTCTCCATCTTCGACTCAATCCGAGCGCGCGCGCAAGGCCGTCGTAATGTTGTCAGCCACGATTTGGAAGCAATCCGTATTTCCTGGCGTGGATGCCTTGATCAGACATCGCCAGCACAAATGTCGGCATGAACCCGCTGCCTCGCCGCAGTCCATATTGGTGTTCTCATCTCGCCTTTCAATCTTGCATCGTAATCCCTGGGAACGAATTTGGAACACTTTGGTTTGTCCTGCAGACATCGCTGGATCACTCCGGAAATTCTCTGTTTTAGCGTTGAAGAACCCAAGCATTCCTCTTCACCTTGCATGACATTCCAGTCAAGTACTCTCGTTCGTAAACCGTTTACTGTGCAGATCCATCTCCCTTTCCGCCAACGCTACCTAGTCACATTCGAACGGTTCGTACCTCAGTGATCCTTCCGTTGATGACACCGCTGCTGGGAAGCGTAGAAAGATTCGACGTGCACAGACCTTGCTTCAACACGAACCATCGTCATACCTCGATCTCGTTGAGATTGCTGATTGCGCTAACGATAGCCAGCATCAATTCGTTGTACTCTAACAAGTCGAACAAGTCTTGCGGCTGGAGTGCGTGCGTTCCTCGACACCCATAGGGCAATGATGTTGCATTCGAGAAGGATACCGTTCCACCTCACCTGACTTCATTGAGTCTGATGTGCTTGTGCTTGGGTTCAACGGAGACAACTACACATCAGCCCTGGAACGAGGCTACATTTCTCCCCTTAAAGATCCATTGACCAACGAATGACCAAATACTGGTCTCGTTGAATGCAGTGTTTTTCAAGGCGGACGCTACTGAATCACTCTAGAAGTTCTCCGTTGCGACGTTGAAGAACTCAGAGCGTGACTCAACTCCTTCGGTGACTCGACATCGGACACTCGAGTCTCTGCGGCAATCATTGCTTTCATTGGCCAGGTCGCCACCATGGGCACCTCCTAGGACCACAATATCGGTGGCGTGACATTGACCTCCCTCTCGTGCGGTACGTCGCCGCCGAGTTCCACACAAGCTACAAGATCGACGTTCTCTTTGACCCATGGCCATTTTCGGTCTCACTGCTGGCTGCGAGAAGCTCAAAGAGATGCTCTCGGCATATTGAGAGGCCTCTCTTAATGTCGAGAGCATCATGGTTGACGTGATGGCGCATCGTATTTAAAACGTGGGGAGCTTGAAGGTCTCATCTCTGGTGTCCTGGACCGCATTCCTGCACCTCTCCAGCGTATGCTTACCGACTCCTGCCTGACCCTTGAGCAGCTCGACAGCATCGAGCTCTTCAGCGGCACAACTTGTATCCCCGCCGCGCACCAAATTTCGCAGGTGTTCCATGGCCACGCACTTTCGGCGGCGCTAAGCGAGGGCGAGGCCCGTGGTGCGATGTTCGCCTGCGCCCAACTCTCTCCCGTTTTCCGTGTCCCTGACTTCACCATTCATGATAACGAACCGCACTAGATCAAGGTGCAGTGGGCGCCGACACTCATGGACCTGGACGATGCGTGTTCCCGCAGGACAACGCCCTTCCGCCTACTAAGGTTCTGTCATTCTACCACATTGCACCCCTTCGATATCGAGGCGGTCTACGCTGAGCCTGCTCTGCGGCAGGTAGGACCTAAACCGTGGATCGCGAAGTTCGCGGAAAAGGAAGTAGGGGCTAAGGCCAGCGGTGATGCGACATGCGTGAAGTTTGAGACGCGCCTGAACCTGCGCGGTATGGTATTGTCTGAGTCGGCATATCTGGAGGAGGTTGAAGACAAGGAGGAGGTTCGCTTCCCGATGGATGTGGACGGTGTCAAAACCGCCCAACCCCCGAAGAAGAAGATGTCGTTTGTAGCGAGCACACCATTGTTGGACATGAGCCTGCTTACGACATTCGGGAAACAACCTGAGGAGAACCAGGTGCATTCGGCTGACAAGCTCTTTTTGGATACTGAGTAAGCTTGCTTCCTTTTTTTTTGCTCAGCATATCGAGGGCACTTTGTGCGGTCTCAGAAAATGAAAATAACAATGATTTTGAGCTAGACGAGCGTTACCCTCCTTACGTCCAGGCTGCGGAGAATCAGAAGCTGATCGCTGCCCTCCGGGAGGCCGAAGACTGGCGCTACGCCCATGAAGGCGAAGACTCCCCCAATCCGCCTATCTCGAGCGGCGTGACGCCCTTACAGTCCTCGCTGGCCCTGTCACCGTCCGCTACGGTGAGGCCGATGAACGCACACCTGCCATCGCCTCTCTTCGCGTGGCGCTGAAGAACTACATGTCGTAAGCTACCTCCTCCGAAGAGAAGTACGCGCACATTGAGGACAAGGTCAGGAGTCCGTCATTGAGAAGGCCACAACCGCGCAGAAATGGCTGGAGGACCAGATCGTGCGGCAGCTTTTAATCCTCTACGCATTTCCCTCCTCTTACTGTACAGGCCATTCCGATTCTCCACCGCAGATTCTGAGCCTCTCAATCCCTAATCATTTGCCTACAGCCATGCCTCCTCTATGTTCAGCTCGATCATTAATTCCTTGCAGCAATGGCCTTGAGTCCCGGTCTTACTATCATCTGAACCATACTATGCCGCCAGATGGAAGATACGGTGAGGGTTTATAAAGGTGTTTACAACGGGAACACGTTGCCCTGAAGGTGCCGAGGTGCAGTGGGACTGCTCGCGACATCAACAAGCAGCAAAAATTGCATTACCACTTCCATTCTCTGTCATTTATTCCATTTACGATGGTGCCGCAGCATCTACGTCGCGAGATGCTTGCCTTGGGCCAACTCCCCTATCGGAATGTGTCCCCCATCGTAGAATTAAGCCATTCAAACCCTGAACTGCCGCCTCCCGCTATCGTCTTTCCGTGGAGGAGATATTGCAATATTGACCAATACAAGGCTCGAAAATTCGACGTCGATAGACTCGCACTGGTGGGCTGAATTTACATTTCTTTCGTGAGAGCTAGCGGACATACTGATTGTTTGACTGATAGGTTACTGGTATCGCCTACGGGATGGAACTTCTCCACCCGAGAGGCATCGTCCGCGGACTCGGACATTTGCATTCCGTAACACAAATTCTCAATGCAGTGGACGCTAGCTTACACAAATATTTCACAGAGAAACATATCAATACTCGACGATGGTGGTCCAATGCTGGCAGATTTGGGATCGAGCTCTAGCAAGACAGTTGAGGATTTGGACATGTCTGAAGGTCTCGGTCGTCTTCACTGTATGTCCGTTGAGTTGGTACAGGGTAATGCTCAACATTCGACAACTATGTCTACGGTCTTTTCATTTGCGACGAGGTGTGTGCTTGCTAACTGCACCTTTTTCATGTTTTAATATTGCATTCCTCTCAGATATTAACCAACATTCATCGGTACACCAATCTCGGGCCAGCTGCAGCAGGGGTTTTCCATTCGGTCGTCACAAGACAACGGTACCAGACTCGGTCGAGAAGAGCCAGTCACTTCGCCAGGAGCTTATGACATTCTCTTAAAACCACTGGATTCCGGAGGACCGGCCTTCAATGAATCAGACTCGCGATGCATTGGTGAAGATTCAGGTAGGCAGTTCGTTATCAGGAAACTTGGTTTCGCCCATTTATTTCGAGGTTCAGGTTGGACAGTCGCTGTCAGCTTTTTTTTGCTCGGCTTTGATTCGACTATTGTTGCTGGCATTGGCCGTAATCCTCTGGCCAACATACCCTATATACCCCCACTAGCTTTCAACTACTATTGTCCCCTCCCTCTGCTTCGCCTTTCGCCAATGTAATTCGTATCTCACGAATACTTACACTCGATTGAAAGTGAGTGTTTCTCGACCGACAATTGAGGAGGAAATCTTCGAGTTCAAGGCTACCATCGGAAATAGGTACCACCTAGGTGAGGATCTCGTGTCCGCCTCCCGAGCCACTTTGCCCAGGAGTTCAAGCACCAAGAGAAGTCAAAGGAAGTCGAAGGGTATATATATAATTCTTACATCCGATCTTATCACACCTCACCGTTTTCTTTCAAAGTTGTCTAGAAGACCCTTTCTTTGCCTTTCCTCGAACCTTCTGCAATGGAGAGTTTTTATAGAGTTTGAGTCAGCCGGCGACATCTGTATGACTTACAGGCCACCGAGCGCCGGTACCGAGCAGTCGCTACCGCCCATCCAGGCTGATGACTCCCTGACATCTGTGCACGGACCAGACGATGCGGTATATAACTCTGCGTAGCTGGTGGTGCCCATCTTACTAACTACGTATACTTGTTATATTGGCAATCTTAAAAGGTGCGTATGAGGAATTTCACTGCGAGTGCGTTAGCTTAAGGATTTTCATGAAGGTGTGCTATACTGGTTTCAAACATATAGTGTGTATGAGGGAATTTACCGCGAGTGAGTTTACTTCAAGGCTTTTTTCGATGGTGCGCTGTACTGCCCCCCAACATATTTATAGCTCCCTATCATCGCAGTTTACCCCTGTAGGCTGATGTTGATGGTTGTCACTGATGGCCCCCAAGTTCGCAAGTTCAAAACGCGAATGCAAGCTGCATCTAGGAGGAGTGCTTTTGGAATGAATCTGTCGTGGGTGATAAGCTCGAATTATGTGAGAATGTCTAATGCAGTGAGGTATAGCAAGAAGGACAGGATGGCGGGTCCGACGCCGCGACGCGCATACCCGCGCTGACTTCTATATTCGTATGGATGGAAGTATTTAGATTACACTCAGATTAGATAGTATCTATTGAAAACCAAAATACATGAATGCCTGTCTGACAACCTGTGTATCCAACTGAGCAAGAAACTTGTTATGCGCGTGATGGTTTGCCCAATGGAGACTTCAGAGCGCTCATCTCACTGTTTGCGATGCATCGCCGAGCAAGATCGCCAGCAGAAATTTCAGGACGCGTTCAAATTGACGTTGAATGTGCATAACAAAGCCAAACTGTGGTCACGATCTTTGTTGTCTGAATGACTCTGATGCTAACAGACGTGAGCGTGTTTCAGAACAGTCCCGACTGGCTCGCTGCTTCCCCTCGCACCTGATGACAATAATCCCACCATTTGCCCATCACGGCAACATGCTTTCGAGCAAAGTATAACTCGACTGCCTTTAAGCAGCATGTGTAGGAAATCCTTTTTTAAGGGACGTGTCTGGAGCTATTTTCTTGAATGAACAACCTGCCGAATTTTCTCCACCTGGACGTGACCTTCTGAATGGTCCGCGGATTGATGTGGAATGTGTACAACAAAGCCAAACTGAGGTCACGATCTTTGTTGTCTGAATGACTCTGATGCTAACAGACGTGAGCGTGTTTCAGAACAGTCCCGACTGGCTCGCTGCTTCCCCTCGCACCTGATGACAATAATCCCACCATTTGCCCATCACGGCAACATGCTTTCGAGCAAAGTATAACTCGACTGCCTTTAAGCAGCATGTGTAGGAAATCCTTTTCTAAGGGACATGTCTGGAGCTATTTTCTTGAATGAACAACCTGCCGAATTTTCTCCACCTGGACGTGACCTTCTGAATGGTCCGCGGATTGATGTGGAATGTGTACAACAAAGCCAAACTGAGGTCACGATCTTTGTTGTCTGAATGACTCTGATGCTAACAGACGTGAGCGTGTTTCGGAACAGTCCCGACTGGCTCGCTGTTTCCCCCTCACACCTGATGACAATAATTTCACCATTTGCCCACTACGGCAACATGCTTTCGGGCAAAGTATAACTCGACTACCTTTGAGCAGTGGGCACGATATACTGGTCGTTGATGAGCATACCTAGAGGGTTTCTTCACACCAGCAGCATGCTTGAAGTTGTCTTGCAATGTCTAATTTTTTTGATGGCAGAACTCACCACCTCAACCTAGCCTTACACAATCTTATCATTTGATATATCATAATGTTACTAATTATGCCCATGATTTTGCATATACTACTAGATATGCCTTTATTGTTTTTGATTGGGTTTCCTGATGCAGGACGAGATGGTGAGGGTGTTGATGGAAAATGTCGCGCACGTGGTTGCCCGAAGGTCTCCCCGATCATTCTTAACTCGTTTCTCCGTCACCAACTCTCACCAACAACCCCGGGTACGAGTTGGATCTATGGGATGCCAACACTTTCTGATGCTTGGGAAACTCATGGACGTGCTGGCACAAGAATCTCAGAAGCTCTGGCGTCTCTAGTCTTTTTGGAATTGAACGCTCTGTTTGAACTCTTGCAAGTTGCAGAATATGACGAAGTTTACCTATGAAAAGGAGCGGCGCGACGCGTCTTATCTCGGAAATAACTGCTTTCAGGAACAGGTTTCATCATGGTGTCGAGTTCATCATCTAAACCAGCTGTCACGGCGACGCCGAGTATAAGTAGAAGTCGTGTTCGAGAACCTGTAATATCCCAAACCTCCCACCGCTCATTTACATTCCACCTTGTCGTCCTCACCATCTACATAAGTGAAGGTCTGTCCTCGACCCATTATTGCCACAGCCTTTATTTACCTCTCACTAGCCATGTTGCGTTCTCTCATCGCCGTCGCTCTTGTCGCTGTGACTTCTGTCTCTGCGGCCATGTACGTTGCATTGCTGTCCAACCATCAGCCCTTTCTGACCACTTCTCTTCAGTAACCTCGGCACCGTGTATGTTTGCACGTCCTTGTGTTCTTAATCTCATCTGATGTTACTCTGTCAAAGCGCTGGTTTCCCCGTTCCCGACCTCAGCAAGGTCCACTTGAAAGCCCGTGCCCCCGTAGCGTAAGTTTCTGTGTCTCGTATAACCCTGAACTTTTCGACTGACTGGACCTCAGTGAACCTATTCAGCCGTACATGTATGCCCTTTCCTTTGACTATTCCTTCGCATGATCTAACCGTTTATTTTCTCTGAAGTGCTGGCTTCCCCGTTCCCCGAGTCTAAACTCACTACTTATCACTATCCCAGGGGCAATGTGGATCCTTTCAAATTACATTGCCGTAGATCAGCGTCTCTGTCACAATGACCATTCATGATGGCAGTCGCGATTTTTATACCTTATAGATAATATTTTATTCCTGAGTCTTAAAGAATGAACTTGTGTTGGAGTGAGAGAAATTTAGTGCTTTTCTGTGCCAGGTTTGCGTAGAAGTTCGGGTTGGAACTTTCAAGTTGTTGGAACGAGCGTCGGGGGACGTGTGACCTCGCGCTTGTGACCTTCGTTCGTGACGCGACGCGCTCCCGAAATTTGAAATCCAGTAGCGTATTTTACCACCACCAGCGACTGCTGCCAGCCATGGCAAGTCTCTCCCTCTACAGACTCTCCACAGTTCTCCGCAGTCCGCTAAATCGCCACCTCCGCACCTACACCTACGTCGCTGCCCCCGCATGGGTACCCCGTAAGGTTGTGAAACCCGCCTCGTCAGCGATTCCCAAAGCCGCCGTAAGCACTGAGGCCACTGAAAGCTCTACAGAGCTGAAGGTCGGGTCTGAGATCCCCCCGGCGCCAGTCGAGGTGGCCGGGAATGGGAATGGTAACGGGAACGG
Organism: Hypsizygus marmoreus; assembly: GCA_013433165.1. NCBI lineage: Eukaryota > Fungi > Basidiomycota > Agaricomycetes > Agaricales > Lyophyllaceae > Hypsizygus > Hypsizygus marmoreus. Next base: position 4,413 of record JABWDO010000025.1, on the reverse strand, counting down.
GAATGGGAACGGGAATGGGAATGGGAATGGCATGGAACAAACGGACTGGTCGAAGAGCTACCATGGCCTGTCTACACAGGCTTTCTCGAAAGAAATCGCTGATATCCTACTGGCGCCGATTGACCCTATGGACATCGAGATGAAGCCTGGTGAGTGGCGTGTTTCCCCAATTGTCCACGACGTTACTCATCCTTTCTTGGTTTTCGCGTCTCAGACGGTCTCATATACCTTCCCGAGATCAAGTACCGTCGTGTCCTGAACAAAGCGTTTGGACCGGGTGCATGGGGCCTTGCACCGCGGAGTGAGACAAACGTCGGTCCTAAAATCGTTAGCAGAGAGTATGCACTCGTGTGCCAGGGTCGGTGCGTTTCTTTCCTCTTATAATTCGTTCACCTGCACCCTGTTCCTTATGACACACTCTTAGCTTGGTGGCAATTGCACGAGGGGAGCAGGAGTACTTTGACCCTTCTGGTATTCCGACGGCGACGGAGGCATGTAAAAGCAATGCCCTGATGAGGTGTTGCAAGGATCTGGGGATTGCGAGTGAACTTTGGTGCGTCTATCCATGACGCTCGGCGGAAAATAGCTGAAGAACATTATTTTTTTTTCACGAGCAGGGACCCGCGGTTTATTCGTGAATTTAAAACCAAGTATTGCATGGAGGTGTTTGCAGAACATCTGCCGACCAAGAAGAAGTATGTCTCTGTTGCCAATTCGCCTGTCCACTGTCCCGTCTAATGAAGTTATTTCTCTAGGAAGAAGCTGTGGCGTCGTAAAGATCAGGGCAAGTTCGGTTATCCATACCAAGAGTGATACGCTAGCATATTGTAATTAATTTTATCTCAGCTCTTAAGAACTATCGGTGCTTTTCAGTTAGCTGACCGTTGCATTCCATATCGAGAATAGCACGAAACAAATAGCTTTCACAACTATTCGAGGATCGCATGGCTGTGCACGATGCTCAGCGTCGCCAGAATGAAGGCCGGAACCTTCTTCAGCGTCTATGGGCCTCATCATCACTATCACCATCAGACTTCCACCTTTCTGGTTCTGTTGCATTTCCTTGAGATATTTTCCTGCAGAATAAGCATATATGAGACAAGACTAGTGAGTCTGAGCATCTACGACCACAAGCTAACTCCCCTTTTTTAATATAGTTTCATCATCATCCTCGGACTATGCTAGACTATACAGAAGAGGACCAAGTCCGTTTCCGGCGCTTCACCGACATCCTTCTCGACACGGGCAGAAGCCCTGATTCTGCTGACGTTCTCTTCATTCTTAAATCCAGCCCAACCACAGCCTGCGCAGAAGCCCTGGCGTGCGCCATCCTCGAAGTCGTCGAGAAACACCCAGAAACTGCTGATGCTCTCGTTGATTTAGTTCAAGTCGGCATTGACTCCAGCGATATCCAAATCGAGGACTACTGGGGCGGCCCAGTTCGCGTGCACACCGTAGTCATGCATTACCTCACGGAATGCATTAATGACTCCTTGGATGAGACGCGTTACGATACCCCCAACCAAACCACAATCTCCCCGTCCAACACCACACTCACCGCTGCGCTGCTTTCTTCGTCTGCGATAAAGTTTGGGCTTCTGAATGAGGGGATATCTCGTGTGCCTTACCTATTCACCTGGCAGGGTCTACAACTCCCTGATTCTGGGTTTGATGACCCAGACGAGATCGAGAGGCAGGAGACTGTTGGGATTGGCGCGTGCTTGCACTTGGCTGTCGCTGGTGCGAACGTGGCGCAGGTTTTGTCCCCTCACGAAAAGGAGCTTGCGCTCGAAGCCTTGAAGGAGCTCAGGGACAAGCATGTCATATCGCATACGGGAGGCATCGCTCTTCTCGAGGTAACTGGACCACTGAGGTTCCAGGTTCATGCTGATTCTGATTCGCATATCTTAGGATGCTATTGTCGACGCAGAGAGCGGATACATCCACGATATGCCAGCTCTCCAAGCGTGGAATAGGCTTTTCCCAGAGACCGTCCAGTCTAATTCATAGGCGCTCTCGAAATACAAGCATGGCAGACAGCTCCCTTTCGGTGCCCACTCTCGTAGACTGGAGCTGTGGGCCTGTGCGCCACCAAAGCAGTTTCTATGACCAGTGAATTGTGTCTTTCCCCCGGAGTCTTTGTTGAAAAACATTCACGAATGGAACCGACCCGTACAAATCTTGACCAATATTGAATTTCAGAAAACCGAAGACATTATTACACTGGGATATTCGTACACTGCTTAGTCGTGAATTCATTATGACACCATAAAATGTTCTCCACCTATTGCTTCCCCATCAGATGCCTTCCTTCCTCGATCTTTTTCTCATTCTTTCCCAGCTTCCCCTGAATAATCAAAGCCTCTCCCCTGACCTTATCCAAGAAACCAACCTTATGATGCGCGGCACCTGCACTCCCGGTACTCGCGCGACGCTCGCCACTTGCTGCAGCACCAGTTGGACCTGCAGCGGCACCCGCACCTGTATCGGTACCCGCCGTTGTTTGCGGAGCAGGGGCGGCAGCGGCAGCACCGGACGTCTGAGAGGTCGCATGAGGCGCCGGTGTGTCGGGAGCACCAGAAGCACCAGTAATATGCTCAGGACCATTGTGTCCAGGAAGCGCGCTTGTCACTTTGCTCTTCACATCCTGAACTTCCTCTTTGACCTTCTGAACTTTGCTCTCAGGCTGTCGTAGGATAATGAGCTCAAACGACTATGCACGGAAAGTAGATCGAAGACGAACCTTAGGCTCCTCAGGCTTGGAAGTTGTGACAGCACCGAGGCCAGCAGTTCCTAGACCACTGCCGGGACCTCTTCCAATGGGAGTGGGAGGCTCGGAGATACGATTACGGTCCACAGCGTTTGCGGTGCTCGCACCAGCCTGAGTCGGCGGACGAGCAACCGGAGCAGCAATCGGAGCGGCCAGGAGGTTGGTTGTGGTAGTGATCGGATCTAAACAGAAACAATTCAGGAACATGGATCGAATAGGGATAGAATACAAGTACGTTTTGCACCACCAGAAGTGGATCCGAGAATTTCTTCTAGAGAACATATAATTAGATTAGAAGTGTCATTCCACAACGACGAAAGGGTACAAACCTTCACTATGAAGCCGCTCCTCCGGAAGTAAAGCAACCTTGCTCTCCTCAGGTCCACCAGGCAAGGGACCTACGCCACCAGTCTTGCCCAACTTCTCATGGTCCGTCTCGTGAGAAGGGAGTCCTTCCTGACGCCGTTCTTCAGGAAGTTTCGCGACGCTGACCTCGGACGCCGTTCCTGGTAATGAGCCGACGCCGACAGCAGAGCCGCTGGGAACCTCTGTCGAGGGCAATTCGGACCCTTTGGCCTTGGCTCCAGCTATCGGGGCATGTCAGTGGGTCTGAAAGCAACTCGGTGGGCAAGAAACTCACGCAGTAAATCAGCAACACCTTTGGGCAGATATTGCTTCGCTGTTTGGCCTGCATTGTTGAGAGATTGCTGGGTAGTCCCAAGCACGCCTGTTGAGGTCGTGCTTTCTTTCGGTGCGGAAGGGGTGCCCTTTGATTCAGTTGCAGGTTCTGTTGGGGGCCACTTATATGAGTCTATTGAATTCGGAAAAAAGACAGCAGATATCTGACCGGGCAAAGATCCAGCACCTACGGCAGAGCCACTGGGAGCATCCTTAGTTGGAAGGTCGGGAGGACTATTTGCTGAATCTATCACAACCCAAGGTTATTGCTTGGCGGACTTGCGAGATATAAAACACTTACGGAGGTAAGACGAAACTGATCCTGGAAGATACTGCTTGGCTGTTTCACTTGCATTTTGCAAAGCGTTCTGTGCAGTGCCGACCACGCCAGTGAACGGGGTTGCGGAGGTATCTGGGCCAGAGGGAAACGAGCCTGGCAACTGTTTCTCGGTGGTACCTGTGGACTGCTGGGTGGCGGGAGTATCAGTGGTTGGGGGATCGTTGTTGAGGTTGGAGTCGATGGCAGCAGTAGTATTGTTAGCCCAATCCTGGGCGTCGTCGGCTGGCAGTGGGAGCGTCGAAGGGATTATAGGAGTATGTGTAGACATTGTGTTGGATGGAAATGGGAGTCATTGGATGAGACTCTGGTTTATATACCACTGGATCCTGGCCGAGACACCAATGACGTCGTGGTCGAGGTGGATTTCAAAAATCAAATGAAAACACGTTTTCCGGCTCCGTCATCACGCAGATATTTCTCACGAGCGCGATCACGCGTCTGCATCTACTAAATGCTGCCATCGACATCGAGCAGCTCTAGTCTCGCCGCTCCCCGTTCCTCCTCTAGTCTCTCTACACATAGACCGCCATCCAGCGCATCCTCGAGACCCCTCTCACGACTCTCGGCCCAGTCGCGCCAGGCTCGGTCGCGTCTTGTACCACTTGCACAAAACCTCGTCAGGCAG
>JABWDO010000024.1:0-25002 GCA_013433165.1 Hypsizygus marmoreus | reverse complement strand
TGACTGAATCACTGCACATTACTTAACTATAAGTTCTGGAAGTTGCATCGACATACTCTGCTTCGAGTCTGTGTGTGGAAGAAAACATACTATTTCTCATGTCACATGATTCTGCGCACGGACCATGACACAGAATATAAAACGATTTTGACCTGGTGTCGTTTTCCCTTGATCTTACTGCCAAGGGATGCCTACTTGCCTGCACACGACTGGTATTAAGGTGCCAGGTCTATCGTGTCTGAGGAAGTGTTTGAGCGCACCCGACATTTGTCAGTGCCTTCTTCGAACTTCGACTTGTCTTATTGTCCTGGCTTCAATTTCATGGCGGTCTCTCATGGTGTTTGTTGTCATTGTGAGTGGTGAGCGAATATGTGTGGCGGTGGCTTAACTCATGTGTTGCTTTTGCAGGAAGGCTGACTGTAGTGGTTGCCTGCATCGATCTTTCTGTGATCCTTTCTCTACCGACTAGTTGCTGCGACTAGTTGCTGTGGTGCCGTCATTGTGAGTGGTGAGAGAATACATCTAGCAGTTGCTCAACTCGTGCATTGCTTTTGCAGGAAGGCTGACCATAGTGGTTGCCCACGTCAATCTTTCTGAGATCTTCTCTTTACTGACTAGTTGCTGTGCTGGTGTATGCTGTCTGTGCCAGTGCCTATGATCGATGTCGCCTTCATATATTATCATGACCATGGTTGTTACATGATCTGTTCCCTGTCATAGTGATACACCTGTAGCACTTTTTGTGAAATCGCTTGTTCCCCGGGCTGTGGTAATACAACATAGCAGCAACCTATGCTTCTGGGATTTGTGCAATGTGGATTTGTGCGATAACACGTAATTTCCCACAACATGGTTGTGCAAAACAATGGGAGGACAATTCCGACATTAGACTCTGCATAAGGGCTTGCTAAGATAATGATAGGTGAACCCCGACATCAGCCTCCAGATCACAAGCATTAGCAGAAGGTTGTGCGAAACAATGGGAGACGACCTCCCACATCAACCTCTGGATCGCACCTTGGATCAGGAGCTTGCGCAAGATAATGACAGGCGAGCCCCGACATCAGCCTCCGGATCACAAGCATTTGCGGAAGGTTGTGCGAAACAATGGGAGACGACCTCCCACATCAACCTCTGGATCGCACCTTGAATCAGGAGCTTGCGCAAGGTAATGACAGGCGAGCCTCGACATCAGCCTCCGGATCACAAGCATTTGCGGAAGGTTGTGCGAACAATGGGAGACGACCTCCCACATCAACCTCTGGATCGCACCTTGGATCAGGAGCTTGCGCAAGGTAATGACAGGCGAGCCCCGACATCAGCCTCCGGATCACAAGCATTTGCGGAAGGTTGTGCGAAACAATGGGAGACGACCTCCCACATCAACCTCTGGATCGCACCTTGAATCAGGAGCTTGCGCAAGGTAATGACAGGCGAGCCCCGACATCAGCCTCCGGATCACAGGCATATGCGGAAGGTTGTGCGAAACATTGGGAGACAAGTCCCCTCTTTGGCCTCCCAATCACACTTCGCCCCTGTTTACTGTGGAAGTTGATGGATGGTCATTGTTCATCATTAATCACGGGGAACCATTCTCCAATGTGTCGTCATCAATCCATCATCAGAAATGTGAGAATAGACCCATTCTCACCCAGAAGTTGCCTTGATGAACTCCATCAATTTCACCTATCTATACACATTCCACCTTAAAACTGTTGTTTTCAAGTCCCGACATAAGAATATTCGGGATACTCTCAGGCTGAAGGGTTTGACGATAGTCACTGCCGTTACAGGGTTGGGTATGTCCTGCCAATGAGTGAATTTGATGACAGTGTGAACCATTTTGTCTATTCATGTTGGACTTCATCGAGACTGCCTATGAATACATATGTTCAGAAACCGGACATCGTAATGTATGGATTTCCTCGATTTTTTGCCATCTCCTGACATATCTTAGTATCTGATTTTTCATTCGATTCAGTGATGTGGCTGTTGGCATCCCGATCCGGAAAGGTTCAGGCGCTATTTGGCCATGTGGGTGCCAGAGACTCATAATCAGCAAGGACAAATAACAGGGTCGAGCCTAATTAAGCACAAGGCACACCACTTCGACGGCTAGCCACAGCCTGACTTCGAGGACTTACTTATCATCGTCACGGTTCGTGTCAAAGGAAGCTTTACCCTTTCTAGCATCACCTCCGTGACCACACTCCCGAACTTTCTCCTTCATAGGTCAATGGTTGAAATTGTGCGACCGTCAACTTGACTACGAGTGTCCGAATCAAGAGGGTGACTCACTATTTGCTCAATATGAACCTCCATTTCTATGTGGAAGATGCAAAACTGCCCGTCCCAGACGGTGGCGCGCTTCTCCATAATCGGATCTTTCTCGTAGTCGCGTCATCGATACGCGAAGTAATGCTCAGGCTTGATTCAAGAAATCCGATTCGTTTGATCTACGTACCTTGATTTTGGATCGGCTTTCATCCTCAGCCAGACTTCAGTTTATGAGACGAATATGTTGAGAAACTTCTTCTTTCCTATAGGTGAGTTACTTTGCTAGCAGTCGAAAACAACTTTTCCTGACTTATTATCCAGAGCATTTGACGAAAGTCTAATGCAACCGAGCACTCCGAGCATCATTTTTGGACCCACAAACCCTGGGACTTCTCGCACAATTGTTTTTCGACATGGAGTTCAATTAGGAAATGTGAAGGAGCGCATCATGCGTCGGCATCTTCTGATCTGTCAAAAGGCCTGCTGCGAACTCTACGGCTGGCTCTTTCTGTGCCTTCGTTGTCTTGCGTATCCACACATATAGTCGAGCGCGGTTAAAGGCACCCGCTGCCTATGCGACGGAAGCCTCTAGGCTCTTGAACTTTCGGCAAGCGAAACCATGAGGCTCTCGCACCTGAAAAGGAAGATTTGGCACGCCGCTTTTGCCTGATCTGTAATCCTTGTTGTTCGAAACTTCCAAGACAGTGACTTTAAGCGCCTGTCCTTATTGTTTATGACTCGAAGAATTACCGACACTTCGGCACTGTGTGCGCCTTCCCCACGCCGCCTGCCAATTTTGGTGTCTGGTCTCAATGGTAAATTTTGCTTCTGTACTTGCTGCGCATGGCCTATGCTTTCTCTGGGAACTGTTGGTCATCTGGATAGGGTCGGAACATTCCCAGAACAACAGAGAATATCATTATAATGCTGCGGCGCTGGCGCAGAAAACAACAAGAGCAGAATAAGCTTTCTGATTTGTTACTGATATGCGCCCACAGAGTCAAACAACCTGTGTAAAACATACCTTCCCTATCACCTGATATGCAAAAAGACAACAAGGCAAGATGACTATAAAAAAGACGCTGGGGCATCCAATCTCCTGCACCGCTTCATATCTCACTCCTCACATACCATCTACTCTAATCCCCAGTCATGGAAGCGTTCTGCTCTGATGATAGTTGGTGGAATGAGTACATCAATTTCCCTGACGATACCCCTGATTCACCGTAAGCTCTATTACTGTCGTTAAGTCAGTCGGAGATGAATATTAATGTGCTGTTGCAGTCCCTGCTCTTCGGCCCATGACTATTACGATGACTCTTCGATAAATTCCTCCATCGCTGGGCTCTTTTACTGCCCGGGGAACGACGAGATTGCTCCTACAGAAGTGAAGGTCGGTGTCGTTTATAGAATATACTCTCCTTAAGCTTATGTATCTCTTCATATAACAGCAACAGAACGAAATGCAGTCCATGAACACTTCCTTCGAGCCGTCATCGCCATCAACATCTCTGTCTTCCTTGTCCTCGTTTTCATCTTCTGCAGCATCTCCATGTTCAAGCTCTTCTCCGTCTCTATCCCCATCCCCATCTCCAGCTCCGTCTCCGTCTCCATCTCCCCTTTCTCATCTAAGCCTGGAGGCTCTGGCAGTGCCCCCGAACCAGCAGTGATGGTTTTACGCTCTTGCCGATCATCAGTCTCCCCGCCTTCGGTCGCGTCCCCTTGCCGCAAGGGTCGGCGTGCTACTTCCATGCCCATTCTCGCCTCCGCTGATGTTCTTGCATCTGATCAGATGACAGTACCGACCTCGAATCCAAATCTGATACGTTCTACGGGCTGTATCAAGACTCGGCGGCTGGCACGCAGCAGGAAATCACCGTACCCTGTCAAGATCGCCCAGGTCGAAAGCGATGACGATGGCGATTCCGAATACGTACCCAGCAGCGCGGAAGACGATGATTATTCCCCTCCCGGCTCACCAGCCCGCATGCATTCTCCTTCTCCAAACAGCTCTGTTACGGGCGAAGAGCCTCCTCTTAGTAGGAAACCACGCAGCAAGCAGGAGCGTAAAGATATATGCCTCAAATGTAATCAAACCTTCACTCGTGCTGCTGACCTCCGGCGGCACATGAAGATTCACCAAAGGCAGTCAGACGAAGAAATCCTTCGCGATGACGGCGAATACCGAATCTGGTGCAAGGGTTGTCACCGGATCCTTGCACGGATTGACGCACGCCAGAGACACGAGACGACTTGTGCTAATTATAAGCTCTGCCGGCGTCTGTGAGGCGTCTCGATCGGCCCCGCAAACACCAGAAGACTTCCCGAGCTCGTTTTTGAAGTCAGTCCTTCCTCCCGCCGTGGCGCCGAATCACCGCTCATTGTTTCTTCAGCTGCACCAGAAATTTCTTCATTCGAATCAGTATATTTCCTCTGGCGACTTTCGCGTGGCAGTGCCCCGCAGGCAATGCATATGCCTCTTCCTTATGATTTCACGTTTCTCTTCGTTTGTATACCCATTTGTTGCCCCAGTCGGCCTGTGTTTTGTTGCCGAAGCTGCGTACCTGTATCTATCTCATGTAATTTCGACCCTTCGATGTAGTCTCTGAATTGTATCTCTGCTTTCCCGCCATCTTGGCGATGTAGCATTTACTGTCGTGCTGTTGGTGGAAAGTCGCGGAAATTCACCTTGCGCCACATTGTTATCGTTAAAAAGCCAAACAGGCGAAAACTCCATGATTAAAGTTAGGACAAAGCAATGTAATATGTGTTCGCATAAATGTCCTACAAAAATCTATAGATTCAGGCGATAACGTCGCAACACCCACCACAGCCGCCGCAGTTGCAATCGCACAAACAACAGCACCAGCTGAGATCGGGGCATCCACTACAGTCGCAATTACCGCAACTGCTATGTGAGGGGTAAGTTCACTTGCGAAATGCTCCCGATGTCTCTGAGCCCTTTCCTCTCTTATGACTTACCGTTAAAGGGTATCCGGTGACCTTTCGCGAAGGAACACACACCGTATGATGAGACCTTGGCGATAATCAACAACATGAAGAAGAGCGCGGCCCCGAGACCGCTCGCTATCTAAGCATGTGCTGCATCAAGGATATCCGAGTTGGGCGGCCCGTTGGGGTTGAGAAGGATCACACCCAACGGACCAGCACGCACCAGCTACAGTGTGATAGCAGAGAGGGTAAAGTGCCTGTACCACCGCGGTCCTGAAGTGAGCCTTGTATCCAAAAAAAAATTCAGAATTACGACCGAGCCCGATAGACACATACCGGCTATCAGCCCAGCAAGCACAGATGTGAAGAAGGGTGCGGTGAGAGCTTTTGTAGTGATTTTGTAGTAGCGGTATGGGCCTGGTGAGATGCTCGGTCCAATAGCGCAGATACGAGATTTCAATTGGGCTTCGGCCAGTGATAATATGTACGCTAGATGTGATTCTTCTTGGGCGGATCCACAGGACCCGCAAAGGGAAGTTCCATGAGACTTTGTGAGTAAGATTGCTCAGTTATTGGGGAGTAATGCGCCATTTGTGTTTAGGTTGGCACTGTCGAGTTGCGGGTGTGAATCGTGGCGAATAAGAAGTTATGAGATGTGCTGAGCCTTTGTCAGGATTAAACGAAGAAAGGGTAATAGAACAAGCTCGCCTCGTCTCCAAGTAAAATACCATCGAACCAGCGCAAGTGAGAACTTAGAAGAAAGAGGTCCATTCAAGGTTTCGTTTTGGCCACAAGCGAAATGAAGGTCCCAACCCATCGTTCTTGGTGATCATGGCTATTACCCGTCTTTCCGAGAGCATGAGGCACATGTTGGCTTGCTAAGGTTGCGCCGGCGCCGGCGGGTTCATGGTCAGACACGAATATCCGAAGGCACGAAGGTTGAAAAGTGAATTCTGACGTCTGACTTTGGGAGACTAGGCTCATGGCCTCCGGAGTTGATTGAAATTGAACGAGATCCTATGAGGTCTGTGGCAGCAGCGCCGGTGAGTTTTCTTGGGTTAAGAGCTCATAGTAACGAGTGGAAATCCTGAGGGTTTGCATGAGAGTCACGGTGGTAGGTTGTGGAGTCTGGACACTGGAGAGCTGACAGTAGAATGTCATGTGATCTACGATGATGAGGCAGGGTAATCCTGCATCCTGCAAGGCTGCTTACCATCTACCCCCTGAGGTCTAGGAGACACATTTCTTCTCTCCGTTTTGGATCACAGTCTCTACAAATCACAAAAATAGCAAGTACCCGCAATGCCGCCGAAGAAACAAGTCCAAGGATCTTCGTCCAAAGTTAAGGACGACAAGGTTGGTGAGGGATGCTATCGGTCTCAAACCTCCTGCTGATTCTCCAAATTCAGACATTCGGACTGAAAAACGTTTGTTCTCATTGGCATTAGATCTTGATTCCATTCGATTATATTCCTCGCACAGAAAAACAAATCAAGCAAGGTCAAGCAACATGTTGCCCAGTTGCAGGCACAGGCTGCCGTGACGGGGAAATCACGAGAAGCCGTCGAGAAGGAGAAGGAAAAGGCATTGCGAGAGAAGGCAAAGGCAGATGAGGAACGTAGGAGGAGGGAAGATGCGGCGTTACTCAAGCCAGTTTTAACGCAGAAGGTGCCATTTGGGGTTGATCCCAAAACGGTCCTCTGCGTGTATTTCAAGGCGGGGAATTGCGAAAAGGGTACAAAGTGTAAGTTCAGTCATGATCTCAATGTGGGGAGGAAGGTGGAGAAGAAGAACCTGTATGAGGACAGCCGGGAGGACAAGCTTGCTGGTGCGTTCGTGTTAATTACCGTCCTTTGGATATTTCTGAATAGTATCTTGCTGTGCAGACACAATGGACAAATGGGATCAAGACAAGCTACAGAGAGTAGTTATGTCGAAAGCCGGAAACCCGAAAACAACGACCGACGTTTGTGGACCTTATGACCCTTTGCGCTTCAGAGCTCATTTAAATCTCGATACAGATCGTATGCAAGAACTTCGTTCAGGCCATCGAATCAATGAAGTTAGTTTCATATGTGTTTCACAGACTTGATTCTTAACACTTTCTCTATTAGATTTGGATGGTTCTGGGAATGTCCTAACGGAGAGCAATGTCAATATCGGCATGCCCTGCCTCCGGGATTCGTCCTCAAATCTCAAAAGAAAGCAGCAGAAGACGCAGCAAAGGCTAATACTATAAGTTTAGAGGAATTCCTTGAAGTCGAGGTACGAACGCCTATAATCTCCCAGACGAGTCGCTTAGTCTTCCTTGTTCTAGCGACATAAACTCGGTACCAACCTTACTCCAGTAACGCCGGAGACTTTTGCGAAGTGGAAGAAGACACGGATGGACAAGAAAGAAGCCGAGCTGGATGCACTACAAAAAGCAAAAGATGCTCACAGCGCAGCTGGGAAGAGTGTTGGTATGAGCGGAAGAGATCTGGTAAATTTCATAGATTCGAACTTTTATTTTGATTCACTTATGTCCGCTCCTAGTTCCAATACAACCCAGAATGGTTCGAAGACGAAGAAGATGAGACAGATGACTGGGACTTGGAGAAGTACAGACGGCAGAAGGAGCAAGAAGATATCGACGCCGAAAACTTACGGATTGCACAAGTCAGTCTTCAATCAGGCTTTCACGAAGGAGACGCGACGGGCAGCGGCGGTGGTCATTGAGGATCAAATAAACCTATACTTTTCTCCTCTGATGTACAACAATATATCACAAAAGGCAAAAAAAACTGCATCACAATTAACCATCCAAACTACATTGAAATGCTGGACTAGTCGTCCTCGTCGCTCCCATATTCGACAAGGCCAAGACCGCTTGTACTTGGAAGAGGAGGACCTCGACGCTGTGCCGGAACAGCGCCATTTCGTTTCCGGATTTCCGCAAAGTATTTCAAACCCTCCAACGTGTCGGCGCTCAGGAGACCTGACGGCTGTGATGGTTCCTCTGGTTGTGGAGAGGGTTCGTTGCCTTCAGGCTCCATCTTTCTCCTCTTTGCCTCCGGTTCATTGTTTTCGTCATCTTCAACGCCATTCATCTGGAAACCTTCTTCGTCCAGAACATCCTCATCCTCCAAAGCCCGTACAGCGCGCATAGCGTCCACAATGCGTGGATCCATCCTGGCCCTGATGGCCTCCTGGCCCATGTCTACTAACCGCCTCTTCTCCGCAACTTTCTGCACCGGGTTTGGATCCTCTGTCGCCCACCGAACATTCAAAATTTCGTCATTGTCGAGCGACTGGCATGCCATTGCTTCCTTTGCGAATTGCGCATGGAACTCAGACTTGTATGTCACGAACGCGACACTCCGGTATTGCAAAACCTTCACAGCATACCCAGTCTGAGAGTCATCTGCAGATGCGAAAGAAAAGTTTCAGCAAAGGTTTCTGGCATACTCTGACTAAAAACGTACCTCGTTCTATCTCACCCCACTCCTTGAAGTGCCGCCTTACAACCTCCTCCGTCTCGAGCCCTGTTCCCGTCTCCTTTATCCGTCCAACATACAGAGTCCGATTCTGCCTGTTGAAGCTACCAACACCACCCATGTCGTCACGGTAGTCGGCGAACTTGTCCCGCGCGAAGCAGTCCTTGGAGCTGTCAGGGAGGGCGTTCGACGGGTCGGGCAGCATATGCAGATATTCGCATTCCCATCCATATGGACAACACCCTCGAGCGAAGAAAAGGCAGCAGTATCTCATGCCGGTTGTGTTGGCGCGGGTCAATCCCGAATCGCGTTTGATGTTGCATCGCGTTTGGGACTTGACTTTACTGTAGAGGAAAGTTAAATATACTGCGCTGTTAGTATTGGAGGCGATGCCTACTTAGAGTAGCTGTCCTCGCGGTCACCACCAGCCCATTTGTTATACCATATATCTTAATAGAAAAAAGTATCAGTGAATAAATTCAGTGGACAAGGTCCAGATAATCAAACAATCACATACTGTACTCTTTCCCGGTCTGTGGTGCCTCTTCTTTCACTACTTCTCCAGGTTTGACCTGTTTTCTAGCTGGCTTTAGCTTTTTGATTCCCTTGGGCGCAGTTTTGGTGACCACAACTGTCTCTGTTTCGTTCGAGGTCATGGCCGTTGTGAGGTTCAAGTTCGCGGGAGGGTGACGTGTCACGGTCGTGACAAACGTGAACAACGTGAACGACGATGAGCAAGCGCCTTTCGCTCTAATCAAGCATAAATTCGAAACAAGGTCACCTCAGAGTGTTTCCAGCTCACTCGCAAGTTCGCGGCTCGGCCGGCTGTCTGACAATCCTTAAGCATTATGGCTGAAACACTTTTGGCCATCTTACTTGTTACTACCTCTGCGAAAGGGTCCAGCTTGGTCTATCGATGGCCACCTTTACCTTCCTCTGCTCCGAGACTAAGTAGGTCGCGGCCGGCGGAAGACACGTACTGCGCTTCTCAATTGGACAATCCTTTCCGAGCCTCTCACTTTTTGGATGCTGCAGCGGAGGCAATCCCACGTTTCCCCAAACCTACTCCGGACACGGACGTCGATTATATGTGGCGACGGCCAGACACTCTTAGAGACAGGTCGCTCTCTTTCTCTCCTCCGACGTCTCATCCCGCATCAGGAAGGAACTCCCCTTCCAAGGGCAGCCGCTTCGACACGGAAAGATCTCACCTACTTTACAACTATGACCATCTTTTTGGATACACTGCCGAATTTTTGGCGAGTCTTCTTTGTCCCAAAACCGCCATGTGTCACCAAAAGTTTGAGCTTCTAGTTGATAACCTTGCCTTCATCGGACACCCCGTTTGTGCAGAGTCGGGCGGTAGTTGGAGATTCAAGCCCGAAAAAGTGAAGGCGGGGCCTCGCGGAAGAGAGTCTAGAAACGGTCACTCTCCTCAGAATATGGACAGACCATTGGCGAGCCCTGATGATAGGGCTTCTTCATTCGACAAGGCAGCTTCTCAAGGCTGGTTGAACACATTTCATTTCGTGATGGTGCTCGACATACCAGATCCCTCGTCCTCAGCGTCGGGCAACGTCTCGAAATACTTTGATATCATATATGAGCAGATTGCGTTCACTGTCACTGCCGTTCTTTTCCAAGAACAAGTGTTGTCAAATTACGTCGAGATGGAATGCGACATTCTTGGATCTTTAAAAGATTCGTGTATATCTAAAGGTTTAGTTGCACCCCACCATAGCTAGTCCTACCGCGAAAATCTGACGTGTAATCTCAGGGGAGGCATTTTCGAGCTTTGCTCTCCAGGCCCTGGAGGTCTCATCTGTCGCGCCTGCGATGAAATCTCTATACGAGGCTATCAAGGCATCCTGCATGGCATACATTACTATACACAACCTACCCCTTGAAATTCAGCTTCCGCCATACCTTGACGTTCTCCTGCATAGCGAGGCCGAGAACGAAGCAGATTTTGTCCGACATCCTGATGACGATGAAGCACAAACTTGGGGCCCTGAAATGAGCATTGGCTGGAAGGTGCCTCGTCTCGCACCATGGAAAAGCTTGTTGCTCTTAGATGGACACAATGGTCTTGACCCTAGTATGAACCTGAGGGGTTCGCATGTCAATCCTGAGGATAGAACCCTCGTTGAAGGGCTAATCCGGTTCTTGGAAACAGCATCCGTAACATTATCGTAGGTTGACTGCCGCCTCTATCATGTTTCAGTGAGCTCACAAACTCAACAGTCTGGCCGACATGGCAAGCTTACTGGATTGGGATCTGGAGTCGCAAGTGCTGCCCACCGTCCGCTGGCTTGTCCAGCATCGCCGAGCCAAGGTGGTTGACATTGTGCACGCTGGATTAAAAACAGTCTTCACTCTCCCTCCAAAGTTCGAAGTCCCGTGCGTTCTAAACTTTAATGCTGAGTAGGATGCCTACTAAGAGTCAAAAAAGACTTGCGCAGTTGACAGCTGAATTTGAAAAGCAATTCTCGCATCCTTCAGTACCCTCTCTTCCTGAGATCCTAGCAACCATATCCTCTTCAGGCTCAAAGCAAACAGAGAATCATTTCTTTGCATCTGTGGTACGAAACAAGGATCTCATCCCGATGTACCACGATGTCGTTCTTTGGATGCTCAAACGCGACATGCTCATCACGCTGCACCTTCGCATACGCATCGTTGCGACTCGGAGGCTGAAAATTCGGGTTCGGATAGAAAGGGAGAAGGCACTCGCAAAGAAAGCAGGCTTAAAGGATCAACTACGCAGCGGCCTTCGTCAGGAGTTGGAAGCTGAAGGCGATGACAACGACGAGTGGGACCTGTCCCCACCGTCTGGTACTATTTGGCTGGCCCTCTCACCAAAAAGTGCTCGGAGACACTCGAGGCGCACGTCGAATGAGTCTAGTCAACGAGAGGAAGTGCAGCTCTTCAAGGGGGGTCATGAGAGCGGGAAGCATGATGGGACTGAGAGGCGGACCACGGATGAGGATGGGTCGGATGAGCCTGACGATGCAGATTCGGGTTGGGATACGGCGGAGGACCACTTGCGGCCATCGATGATCAGCGATCCTGGAAGAGCAACTCCCATGCAGCGTCGATGGCTGGCTGCCATGTCGGATGGGAAGGAGCCTCAAATTGCAAAACGCTTTCAGCTGTGAGTGATCAAGCGCAATTTGAATATCCCAGAATTTGACTTCGTCTTAGGATCAACCAATATTTCGATGGCAAGAGGACGGATGATGAGATTCTTTATCGTGCGGAGATCTCAAGGAAGCAGCTTCGAGAAGTCTTGCATCATTATGAAGAATATGTGAACACAATATTTCTATCGCTCGCCCGCCACGCTAACAATCGCTATCAGCTCCAAACTTTCTTGCATCCTTCTTAGCTCCAGCATGCTGAACTTCATTCCACCTGCCGCAGCGTTTGTGAGTCGGCCTACCCGACTTTCATGGAATTCAGCTGACTTTCTTCGACGCTGTTCGCAGTGTATCTTAAATCTACTGCAGACCATCCTTATGCATCACCCCAACAGCCTTTCTGCCTTGCTACAATCGAAAAAATCTGCCCTTCCCCTGACAGCTTTGCCATCTCTGATGGGGACATTTGGCCAGTATTGTTGCCTGAGGTCGTTGGTGTCTTCATCGAATAGGATACCGGGGGCGGTGATAAAGAAAGCTTCATGTTCGGACCATCGCCCATCCTCCTCGTCGATAGCAAGCAAGAATGTCTCAGTAGCGGAGTCTTCCTGGACGTAACCCCGCAAGTCCCTACTCCGCTGAATCGTGTCACGGCCATCGACATTCTGACTATATGAACGGCTCGGTATCGACCAGTGTAATCAGAGACTTGCAATGTTCACTGACGGGTGACGTCGGACGATGGTGTCAGCTCGGAGTTCGCAGATCTTAGAAGAGTTAGTGGGCATTTAATCAGGTAGACCGGAACAGTTCTTACACCTTGGATAGCCCGTATAGTTCATCTAGCAGACAAGGATGCATCTCGTCTATCGGGAAGTACTGGAAATAGCACTTCTTGCTGTAGACCATCGTGATGACATTCACAGTCGAAGCATGGGCAAATCTGGTGATGATTAGCTGATGAGAAATAAAAGGGCTTGGATAACAGGTTCTTATGCCACATCAGGTCCCAGTTATTCCCTACCTCTCAAGCGCGCTGGGATACTTGGGAGTTCGCGAGGTATGATGTGAACCCTTTGCACCTGGACATCTGAAATTGGAGGGCGAAGGGATCCACCGGCTTCCTTCCACATATTGGAACCAATTTCATGACCAGACCAGACGTGGGGGTCGGTTTGATCTTTGTGGGTGGTTGCGGGCCGGATCGTATTGTTCTGGGGGATCGATATTCATACAAGGTTATTCGAGCGTTTTCTTGAGGCTGATTCGCAGGTTCGAGGGGAATCCAACCTATTTCTATGTCGTCCGTTGCACTGAGAACAATATCCACACGAGCGCGACGCGTCGCGATCTATTTTTGGACTCTCGGGAGGGCCGGCTAAATTGGCAGTTTTTCGAACTCCGTGCTCACACAAGCGAGCTAAGTACAAGTATAGACAAGTATGCATCAAAACACGCTCGCCTCACACTTATCCAACACTTATCCGTGAATAGTTAAGGTCACGAGAGAATGGATCAAGATTGCTGAGTACTGAACAAGGCAGGAGTACTTACTTGCAGCCTATGTGGGTGTTTTGGCGTGTTGACGGGCGGGGCGACCGGAACAGGGTTCGCCCGGCCTCAGCAGGCTCGAATTGAACCTTTCAATCCAACCATCGTCTACCACTCTGTGCCTCCCTTCCTGGATTGCACAAATCTCCAGTCTTCTAAGCTTTCTGGCTCACCGATCGCTTAGAACTAAATGGATAATTTGACCTGACATGGAGAAGCCCACTCGTTCTGGCACCATCTTTAACTTACACCGATAGCTTTACAACACCGCTTCATTGGTTCAACGCTTCCTCTGGAGAAAGGTTGCAAATGCATCTTTGATCAGGACAGTTGGGCATTGTCATATACTCGCGGGAGCGGGACGTCGGGCTTTTGGTGCTTGATCTCAGTCACCTGTGTTCGACCCACCACTTGTAATGGACTCTTGAAAGTGGGTCGAAGGTTAACGAAGTTTCCGGAGTACATACTGTGCTCCGGTCTCTCCCGATGTTGCTGCATGCATCCCGTAAGCCTCTATCTGTGATGTGGATGTAGACTTGTTGGGGACACGTTCGGACTTTAGACGATAGTTAAGTATCGACAAGTGCTCATGTTCTGGATGTCTTAGCTTTTGCTATGTCCCATATCACTCTCCAGGAGATCGAAGACAGCTTGGACGAGACCATACAGCGTTGGGGATACGAGTCAGCTCCGTTGATCCTGGTATATTCGAAGTATGCTCACAGATGACATCTGTAGAATCACAGACGCCGCCAAGCGCTGGAGGGCTCTGGGTAGAGACCGAGTGATAAAGGACTTTTTACGACAGATCGCATTGAACTCTCTTAGGCGACAATGGAATGATGGAATCCTGGAACCTGAATATCTTAGAGTCGACGCTGTGTGCGCCCTGATGGAGGCAATGGTATTTTTGCATCTGTCATCTATTTCGGCCTATACTCACATCTCACCGAAGCTCAGCCCCTCGACCATGAAACGAACTTCGCGCAGTCTTCGCTGCCGTGCATTGATGCGCAGAACAGTTGAAGTATGTTCCGGTGCGAACTCATGCAAAGTCTCAATGTGACCTTTTGAATGGCGAGTCAGTATCGTGTGTTTTATGGTTTTCGTGGACTAAGCTCCTTTCAGAAGAAGTCATGCCTCGACACGAACTTTCCTCTAATGATTACTAGATGGGTTGTATGACATAACGAATTTGTAGAGTGTACGATACGAAATTCCAACTTCGAATCTGGTCCATTGTGAGCAGTTCTTTCTTTGTCTCTTAATCCTGGTCTCTTGTTTGCTTCAGCGTATCGCCTCCGAGGCTCATTCAAGAGGCGAAATCAAGAGAAAGATAACTTACGCTCCGAAGGTACCTGTTTTTTTTCCATGTGCGATGACCGCGATTAGTCTTGTTCTTCTTGCCATTTGTACCAGTCTATGGCGCCCTTTTAGGTGTCGTGTGACGGATAGATGCTAGGCCAGTGATCCGGCAACAAATACATTCAGACAAGGTCACTAACTGATGATGGAATGTACACATGCTGCGAGGTAAAGAGAAATCTTGTACTACTATCTGCCAGGGGTCGTGTTACATAAGTGAAAGCGGACGTGGAAGTAATTAAACGAAACCTAAGGGAAAGTCTCTTGCCGATGTGTTTCATTCCTCATACCTCTCGTGAGCACAAGAAGGAGACTCTCGATACGTGCTTGGCGATCCTGAAAAGAGAGAAATCCCATTTTATATCGACGACGAGATAAAGAAAAGCAGAAGAAACACGAACTTGAAGATCCTTCATCTCTTCCTTGAGCTTCTGCACCGGAAGCTCGTGTAAATCTTTCATCAGCACCTCAATCCGATTCGCCGTGGCCTCAACTCGCGTCACCGAGTCCGAAGACGGCATCCGCGACCCAAACAGCACTGCCAGCGGACTCCTGCTCGAGCTTGCTGGAAGTTCCGCAGAATGGGAAGGCTCTACAACGGGCGGGTTAAGGCTTCGTGCGCGAGGCGAACCGCGTGGAGAGGGTGGGCCGAGACTCGACGGACGAAGCTTCTTGCGCTTTGGGGTTGGCGTTGTCTGGGGTCCTCCATTACGTGTGGAAGATGGGAAAGACTGTAGTGTCGGGAAATCATCGTCGGAGTCGTCGAAGAGTTCCATCTCGCTGGTGAAGTCAACGTCGAAGATAGCCTCGTAGAGGCCATTT
The DNA here is from genome assembly GCA_013433165.1 of Hypsizygus marmoreus. Taxonomy (NCBI): domain Eukaryota; kingdom Fungi; phylum Basidiomycota; class Agaricomycetes; order Agaricales; family Lyophyllaceae; genus Hypsizygus; species Hypsizygus marmoreus. The sequence goes on along the minus strand of JABWDO010000024.1, from coordinate 9,419 downwards.
GACGAGGACCCGACGAGGGCTTCGACGAGGGGCATGTTCTTTATGTGCCGCGGGAGGCTGTTGAAGAGGGACTGGGCGGCATCTCTGCCTGATTCGCGGAAACGCTGACCGGCGGCGAAGTACCGCTCGTAGACGCCGATGAGGATGAGGGTGGGGAGGCTTGTTAGCTTGATAAGGAACACGTTTGTGGAGTGGAGGGCCCGTGGAGAAAGGAACCATGTTGCAGGTTTGAGAATGACGAAGGCGAGGATATTGAAAGGCGGCTGGTAGGAGAAGAGCGCATCGGATTTGACACTGAAAAACGAGCTTAGTATCTGTGGCCTGACTTGACGGGAATGTCACCTGCCCTTCCATGGTTGCAATAGCGAATTGGAACAAGTACTATGCATGGCATCAGCAATAGACGTAAGAATATAGCTCTAATGCGATCACCTCCTGGGTTGCGTTCTGTAAGAGGAGTAATATTAGTCTAGTCCATGGAATCTGAGCAGAAGAAGGAACTTACAGCATCAATTCTCGCAACCGTATTCGATAAGAGCGAAATGAGGACTGGCACAGTGTGAGTACTTTTGAGAATGATAAAATTACTAGGTCACAGTAAGCTCACTTGTCAATAACAGCGTATTCGCCAGGGCAGCGAACGTGATCATCAATATAGGGCCAAAGACGGGATGAAAACGCTCCGCTTGCCCAAAGCTTAGCGACGTATTGCCGAACCAGATTTGGGTCATAAGCCAGGCTATCGATTTAAGCGATGGCGCCGGATCTGCATCCTTTCCTGTAGCGTGTCAAAGGCCTGTCAAGAGTTTGTTCAAGAAGTTGACGAGTGGATCTTCACCAAGAGTCCATAATGCGAACAGCAGGCCGGAAAAACAAACTGCTGCAATTCCGATGAAGAAGACGAATTGGGATACCATTGCTCGAAGGGACCTGTTTGTAGCAAGATAAGCGAGGAACACATCGAATGAGGCTAAGAATGACATAGACACACAGGATAACAACATTGTTTGAGATGGCGAAGAAAGCCAGTCTGAGCAATGTTGTTATTAGCATAATTGCCGGAGAACCTTGAAGAAATGAAGAAATATCACCTTGGAAATAGTATACAAGCGCCACACGACAAGATGTCAAATGCCATGCTTGATGCATCAACTGGACGAGGTCAGCAATGACGCAGGACAGGATAACTATACTTACGATCATTATTGTGAAGTCCCTGTATCCTCAGGACCAAATATACGATAAAGACCGCAATGAATGAAAAATCAAACACATTCCATAACTGCATTGAGTCATATCAGTTATTGCATTCTTGCTTGTGAAACAAGCTAAAAGCCTGAATACATTTGCAATGTAGACTGCCTGACGTTAATAAGGACAAAAGGAAACGATAGCAAGAGGTTCTTACTGATCCACCCATGTTCCGTCGCAGCGGTGTATTCTTCCAACGTGAACGCTACAGCGAAAAGCACGAAGGCCATCTCCCAAACGGTTACTGCGGCTTTATCTTGATCTGCGAGGATTTAATGAATGGCTCATGTTGGAGAAACTCGACAAAGACAAAACGCACTTGAAAGACATAGAATAAAGGTCAATAACAGCAAAGCAAAGTTCAAGAACTCTAGAATTGCACCATATCTTGGTACCCGCAGCCTGGAAAACGCATAAGAATGGAATCATAAATAGACGCATCATGACCTCTACCTGTAGTGGTCGATAAACGGTGCCGTACGACAATCATAAAGCTCAATAGCACGAGGCTTATAATTGTCTGCCAAGATTGACCGGCTTCCTGACATGCTGAAGACGATCCGACCGGAATAGATGTCATTGACTACTTTTTGAGATACCGGGGACGCAAGAAACGCTTTCGCTTGTGTCGATATTGCCATCTACCAGACCTTAGGTGAGCTCGCACATGACAGAAACGTGTATGGCACACCTCAAGAGCACTCTGCGCCGAATCTATATCATCCTCGTCCCCACCTACCGCTTGTCTAACTTGCTCTGCAATTTCAAAGGGTGCACCTGAAAGTGGGTTCCAGCGAGTCGTCAGGACAGCAACGAGGTGTATGTGGTTAGATGCAAAGCGGCTAAGCAGCTTCATCGCCAGGATTTCACAAAGGGTTGCGCGTGAGTGCATCACTCCAGCATAGGCTAACTCGGCCTCGCTTTCTGCCAAAAAGTACGATCGCACAACGAGACATGCATAAACGACCGCCATGTTCTTGAGTTTCGCATATTTGAGGACTATTGGACGGACTATGGAGAAGTTGATGTCGGAAGCGGTCAGCTGGCTGTTCAAGGGCGGTCAACCGTCAGTGAGATGTTCGGACAATGCGACGGGACGGACTGACTCCCAGCTTAGTGCACTATCTGGCGAAGATTTATTGTCATGAGCGGGGGGAAAAAGAAGAATATGATGGATATACCAATTGTTCTCTGAGAAAGAAAAGGTTAAACGGATATGAATAGAAAAGGTTAAACGGGTATGAATATGGTTTTTTCATCGCCGAAGACACTCACAGCGACGTCCTTCTTGAGAGAAGGAATCAAAGGAAATACTTTAACGGTCGCCAGGAACTCTGGCGATGGTGCCAAGAGACTCTGGTACTCGCCGTCCATGACCGTTGGTAATAACTGCACAGCGCTTTGTGGTAGCGCGTCATTGAAGGACAGCCGGCATTGAATATTGAATATCGAATATTGACAGCCAGCTCGGTTGTCATGATGCCTTATTCAGTTCAAGGGAAAGCCCATGTTGGGAATAGCTCGTTCACGGGATATATGTACAGCTCGAGAGTTCTTTTCTTTTGTCTTCCACGACCTCATGTTCGCAGGAGCTCCACTTTGGATTTACTTATTGTTTTCGGAAACCAGGAACATGGAAGGAGCCTAACGCCAAAGGAAGATCAAAGGAGCAGACGCTCGGTGTTTGCCATCATTGGCACAAAGTCATTCCCAATACATACCCGATTTCGACACCCTTGTACTCTCCCCGCCTCTTAACTCTCCTCAGGTTCTTTGTACGCCCCGCTGTGCGACATGGGTGGTGTCTGCTGCTGTTTCTCTGAACCTGTCGACTTCGACGCCGAAGTCACCCTCTACCACTTCGATCTCCACCGCGCGGTCGGAAAGGGGGCATTTGGTAAGGTATGTGTTTTGAAATTTCTCATTTCGATCTCGTTTCTCATCGGACGTGCGATAGGTGCGGGTAGTCGAGCATAAACGATCCAAGAAACTGTATGCCCTAAAGTACATCGACAAGGCGCGGTGTATAAGGCAGAAAGCAATTGCGAACATCATACAGGAACGGAGACTTCTAGAGGAGGTGCGTACTATTTTCTTCCTTCGTTTCAATATGTTTACTGAATATACACACAGATCGACCACCCATTCATTGTCAACTTGCGATATGCCTTCCAGGACGACGAGAATTGCTTCTTCGTGCTGGATCTCATGCTTGGAGGCGACTTACGCTGTAAGCTCAGCACCCCGTTACACCACCGCGCAGAGTTTGACTTCACCTTCTCTAGTCCACTTGGAACGTAAGGGTTACATACAAGAAGACGTAGTACGGTTCTGGATGGCAGAGCTAGCCTGTGCCTTGGAATATCTTCACCGCCAGCGGATAATTCATCGGTGCGTTCCGCGGGCTCCTGTTTTTGGCTTCTGATTGACGGTTCGACCAGTGACTTGAAGCCCGATAATATTCTCTTGGACGCGATGGGCCATGCCCACATCACCGACTTCAACGTCGCAATACATTACTCTGAACGCCGGATGCACACTAGTGTCGCCGGTAGTATGGCCTACATGGCACCCCAGGTTGTTGGACGAAAAGGTTACTCGTGGGCCATTGACTGGTGGAGTCTAGGCATCACTGCCTACGAACTTATCTTCCATAAGCGACCATTCGACGGACGAAACGCCGAAAAGATGATCCATTCCATCCTCAAAGACCCTCTACGGTTTCCCGAGGATGCCAGTACGCGAATCAGCGAGGCTGGCATTTCGGCGCTCCGAGGCGTATGTGCTTGTTCTTCAATCATTACCGCACCGGTTGCTAACGATTTCTCAGTTTATCACCCGCGACCCCGATACACGACTTGGATGTCGGCCAAATGGCCAGGGAAAAAAAGATATTCACCAACATCCTTGGTTCGAATCCATTGATTGGGACACACTCGAAAACAAGGAATGCCAACCACCATTTGTTCCGGACGTGAGTCATACCGTGTCTTCTTCAATCTTGACAGTGTGAATTCTCAGCCTTCTGTGTCCAGATGAAACAAGCCAACTTTGATGTCTCGCATGAACTTGACGAGTTTTTGATGGTGGAGAAACCTCTGACACACACCAAACGGAAGGTCAACCCTGACCTTGACAAGATGAAGCCTGAACTACGGCAATTGGAAGAGCAGTACGTTATCATTGACTTGACTTGTGTCACTCCATTTTCCTCACCTTATCTCCACACAAGGTTTACCGTATATGACTTCACAAGCTCGAAGCGCATGTCGTATTACCCACACAACCAGCCTGTGACCGCCATTGGCACCGATATTGACATGGAGCGCACGACGCATTCAACTGACGGAACACTGATTCCGACAGCGACCATCGCTGAAAGGTCACAAGCAGGCACGCCGTTGCTGGATAGCAACTCCCAACATCGACACATACCGCCACTTCCTTCATCACATGGGCCCGTCCTCCCATCATGACCCTTATCCCATACCTCATTTGCCATGAGTTGGTGAGTTCCCTGTCAATCAATCACCGCCACATCACTGTCATGAGCTGACCATTGTAACCTATGATAGATACTTCACGCCACCCTTGGCTGCATCGTTATCATTATATCTGCATAATGCACTCACAATCACACCCGCCCAACCTCCTTCAATGGTCGTGGGGCTAATTAAATTCAGGATGGTCATTTTTAGGACGTCGTGTCTTCGTTTCTGCCACTCATCACGAATTTTATGATTTCATCGTCATTGGCATACACACCATCTTTCATTCTCGTGCATCACCCATCCACCACTATATGCATTCATCATTGCTTCATTCTCATTGTCATCATGTACAGCGGATTCCCATAATCAGCTTTCTCTTCTGCGCTGGCGCGGATTGGGACCTCATTGGGATTTTTACTACTGTTCCTTTTCGTGTTCCGTTTGCTGGCGTTTTGTTGTTGTTGTAATGTTGTACTAGCCTGGCTGGGTTATTCGTACCCTTGGAATCGGAAACTCCAAGTGTGGAATCTGTGTCCTGTAATCCTACCTACCTACCAAAAATTGCTTGGCCTTGACACGGCGCGTAGAGTACAGAAACGATCACGCATCGTCACAGATCCCATCGAGGACCCCGGCATATCCCTAGGTATGTCCGATCCTAAATCCCCACTTTTGGGTCAAATTCGGCGGATGACATTTGCCCATCTCCGTCAGCAAAGTCACTCTGACCTCGACTTTCAGCTTCCATCTGTACGAATTTTGGATCGGGTCGAATTTTCTCGAGACCCAATCCGTACGCATAGGATCGGACATAGCTACCGACCAGGGTTAATATTTTCACGGCGAGCAGGTGGCGCGGTCAAACATTGGGTTAGTGGTATGGCCCATAGCTCATGGATTCGTCCTTATACGATCGGACATCGTACTTGAACCTCATGACATACTTTTCTAGGATCGGACCTGAGAGAGAAAATCGGCCTTTCGTACGCGCTTTGGATGGGACCTAAGGCCAATTTTTAGGTCGAATCCGTCCGCATTAGGATCGGACATACCTAGGGATATGCCGGGGTCCTTCCCATCGTCTTACCGTTACTCTTAGTTCTTCAACTATCTTTCCGCTTCCTCATTATCTACCAGCCCGAAATTCCCCACGATTGGTCAATCAGCCTTGAAGAAAATGACGAAGCCAAGGCCCGACGACGATGACACCGTTCGGCTGGCAGCCATCCCCACCATCCGCAAGTTATACGACAGCTCAGAGCTCAAGCCACCTCCGCAGACAAAATTCGGCATAACGTAGAAGCTTCGTTGCTTGATAAAATCTCACTATAGTGATTCAGAAGAGTTCAGAAGTAGAGCGCACGTCGTTGATATGATCTTGATTTCAGCCAGGGAGATATCACTAAGTTGGAGGTCGACGCGATTGTGAATGCTGCAAATAAGAGCCTTTTGGGTAAGATCCTTATATTCGCCGTCTTTGTCCAAGGCTTTAGTGATTTCGATTTGCACAGGTGGCGGCGGCGGTGTGTTGTTCAACCCTCTTGCACGGCTCCATTGTGTCTTACATTCCGAACAGTCGACGGGGCAATCCATCAGGCAGCGGGACCCCATCTTCTCGAAGAATGTAATGAAGTCTCTCTCGTCTCCCGGACTATGACGGGGATCGCTGACACACGATCTGTATAGGTCGCACACTGAACGGATGTAACACTGGCGATGCGAAGATCACGAGAGGATATAGCCTTCCCTCGTCAGTTTTACTTTCTTACTAGGGTCCATGATATCCTAGCGCGACTGATTTCATGCATGACACAGACGACATGTCGTTCATACCGTCGGACCCATATATTCACCTTTGGAAGCCGAGGAGAAAGCACAACAACTCACGTCATGTTACAGGACGAGTTTGGAAATCGCAGTTGAGAACAATGCACGCCATATTGTATGTCGCCACAACTGCTGCTTGACGATGGCTACCAAGTTGTTCATCGTTACAACAGGCCTTTCCGTCCATTTCGACTGGAGTATACAGCTATCCGATCGAGGATGCAACTCGTATCGCGTTGGAAGAGGTCAGGCGGTTCTGCGATTCCGAGAGAGGGAGCAAGGTATGTTGTTAGTCCGCATCCGCAATATGTCGGGGCTTTCTGCTGTGTGTTCACACATGTGACCCTGTACTCATGAATTCGCGCGTTGCAGCTGGAGCGAGTCCTCTTCGTGGTCTGGAGCAACAAGGATCGGAGCGTCTACGAGTGAGTAGACGACCGTCCCATCCTTTATTCCATGGAAAGACGGTTAACGTATTCTCATCATAGGTCACTTATTCCAGAATATTTCCCACCCGTGTCGGCCGGGCAGCCTCAGAAAGACACGACGACTACTGATCCTGATCTTGGGAACGGGGAGTGAGTGGATCCCGGACCACAACGTACCGTGTTCTTTTCATTTTGATGTATGCAGGTAAAGAGATGCCACAAAGCCGAATATGAGATAACGCGTTTGTATTTATAGCCTTTGTGTAAAACATGCTCTTGTACCATTTGAGAGTCAAGCTCTAAAGAAATTTCTGCGCCCTAGACATTCTATTTCCCAGGCGAACCTCCCCCCAAGAACCCAAGCGCTCCTCAGAGCCTTCAAGGTTTCTCCATCAAGCGTCGCTAATACAGGCGCGGAACGCTGCCGCCTCCCCCTCCCCGGCCCGCTCGTCATTTCAATGCTCCCGTGACCCCGCAGATATGCTTCTTTGTGCTCCGTAGATTCTCCGCTGCGATATGTAGCAATTCATGCCCTGATGCATGGCGGCGAGGCCATGGCACAAAAAGCGAACATCGTGCGCGCTTGGTGCGTCTGATCGCTCAAACCTGCCCTCACTCCCACCGAGCAAGAGATGGGGCTGTTTTTTAACATCTTCATTGCTGCGTTCTCTTCGATCGGTGAGTCTTGTGCTTTGCGTACTGTACCATTGCAAAAATGGGAATTGACGTGGGTCTAGGCGCGTTTCTCTTTGGGTGAGTCTTGCTTCCCACTGTAAATTGATAGAGGGAAGTAAATTAATAGCTTTGACCTCTACCACAGATATGACAGGTGAGATAGTCACGTTGGTAAAGTACGCGCTGCTAATGACTCTGCTCAGTGGAATTATTGCATCCGTTATTACGATGGAGCGGTACTTGGCACGATTCGGAAATGACCCAAGTATCAGAGGGGCGGTCGTGTCTACATTCAATGGTACCGTCTCGCCTCTCTGTATTTATCACATGGAGCTAAATCTGAATGCTATTACAGGAGGATGCTTTTTCGGTGCTATGGGAGCTGGGTGGTATGTCCCTGTGCTTCCTTTGAACGTTTTAGTTCATGTTGGCGAACTGGGAAGGGCGAACGACAAGTTTGGGCGTAAACGAACAATTCAGGTACCTTCATTCCCTTAACGCTGATAGTACTTCGTTGATCTCCTCGTTCAAGATTGGCTGTCTTTTTGCAATCTGGGGATGCTCAATGCAAGCCGGTGCAAGCAACGTCGCGACGCTACTGATTGGTCGAATTATTGGTGGTCTTGCTATCGGGTATGTCCTAACTCATTCTCCATCTCCCGATCGCTGATTGAGTATTTCTCTAGCGTCCTATCCATGACAGTGCCCTTATATAACGTAAGGAAATCTAGATTGTGAACTTTGCACAGTTCTGATTTAATGTAGACCGAAATCGCACCTCCTAAAATTCGTGGCTTCCTGGTCGGTTTGACGCAGCAGATGATTGGTTTTGGGTTCATCGTGGCCAATTGGGTACGTGCATTCTGCTCTCGACTATCTATGACACCTCGTATTTTACGCCGCAACGTCAGGTCGGTTATGGATCGCAGTATATCAACTCTGACACGTCGTGGAGGTTGCCGTTGGGCTTGCAGGTTCGTGAAGCGTGCTTACTCGATTCTTATTACTGAGAGTGACCCTTGTAGATCGCTCCTGCAGGTCTGCTCTTTGTCGGCATCCAGTTCTTGCCCTTTAGTCCGGTGAGTTGATGTGAAACTGGAGTGGATAAACTGAAGCTGAGTCTACATCTAGCGTTGGCTTTTGGAAGTCGGAAGAGACGAAGAGGCGAGGAAAGTTGTGTACGAGCTCCATGGGGAAGCAAACAAAGAAACGGCCGAGGAGGAATACCGCCAGATGCACGATACTATCAAGGCAGAGGCTTCCATTAGAAGTCGAAGAATTAGCGATCTCTGGGCTACTCGCCCTATGCTTCGAAGGACCTTCGTAGCTGTTGGTGTTCAGGTGTTTTGTCAATTCACTGGTATCAATGGTGCGAATCTCCTTGCGTAACCCTCACCCACTATTTCTCTACACATTTCTAACATCTCGCTTGTAGTTATCAATTACTTTGGGCCGCAAATGTACGAGAGTCTCGGAGTTACTGGAGACAAAGCGCTTCTAGTTCAAGGGTGAGCGAATCTGCATCGAGTGGAGATGGTCTTTCTCATATCGTTTTCACAGTATCTATGGTGCTGTTGGCCCCATCGCCAATTTATTGCAAGTCTTATCCCGTTTCACTAAAAATACGGAGAAATAATCGGACCTTCATAGCTTCATTACCCTGGTACTTGACCGAGTGGGAAGGAAGAAGCCTCTGATGTTCGGTGCTGCAAGTTTCGTGGCGACCTTTTCTATCTTGGCTGCAATC
>JABWDO010000023.1:0-25010 GCA_013433165.1 Hypsizygus marmoreus | reverse complement strand
CCGATACCACCAAAGCCATATGGAAACAACCAAGGCAGCATAGAAGGAAAAAGTTGAGGGTTTCCATAAATTGATTCAGGACTTTCAGCATGACCAACAAAGAGTATTTTTTATTGTCGGTGAGATGCTTTAGTGCTCTGGCTTTGATAGCATCTAAACGCATTGTTGAATAATTCTCTCCTGTTAAGCCATGAACTACAAATGGGCAATCACCGTCTTCTACACCATCTTCGAGCTCATTGTCATGCACACTTGTTGATTCAGGATCCTTATTAATAATAGACTGCCGATAATCAATTACAACTGGGGTATCATCTTCAGGATATTCATCGAGGTTTTTCTGTGATATTTCAATGTCTTGGTAATCTGAATGATTCAGTACAAGCCATTGCAATGCTCTGCCGACATGGAATCTTCGGACTAACATCGGTGTCCTTTTAATATCTTTTTTTGTTGGTTGGCATGGCCCTGTGAATATAAACGCAAGTACATCATCAAGTTCTTCTAGTGGTGGAGGAAGTATATTATAAACTTTTGGAATGGGTGTTTGAAATGTTACCGCATTTGCTCTCATTTTGTATCGCCCAGATGCGACCTTGACAATACATCGATTATGGCGTACTCTGGCAATCAAGAGTCGTTCTACATATGTCAGGCATGACAATTCGTCTGGTATGTCACCTATCCACAATCCATTAGCTAGAGCCATGGGAGGGCATTCATTAGACTGAAGGTGTTTCTTGCAGTCCTGACATATATGAGTACACTTTGGGTCTAATATAGGATCAGTAATTTCACATACTGGATCACTCGCACTTGAACGCTCTTTACGTGTCACACCTGAACGAATCAATGGCTTCAAGCTAATGTTAAGGTCATCAAGACTCTCTAGTTCTGACTTTGGCGTCAGCTTTCCACAAACAGCACATCCTGCTTCAATTAATATTGCTGGATTAGTATCTGCACAGTATCCAGATATAATTTTGTGAAGTAATTTCTTGCTTGGAGGCATGGGAGGAAACTCACATGTTTTGGTTTTGAGATACCGACGCTTATTTTCAACAGATCTTGCTTTTTTATGGGTAGATGTACGTGCGACAACCCGTTTGCGTATTCTATCATGTTTGCGAATGTCTTTGACTTTCTTAACATTCAAGCTATTATACCATGTGGGCTTGGCTTTCTTTGGAGCAGTTGTAAAAACAAACACATTATCGTAGCAGACACTTGTGCATCGGTGTTCACTTAAAGATTTTACTACAGTTTTTAAGGGAGCTCTGGCAGCCACAAACACACCGTGCAACTTGGCAACTGTCTTGGCTTGCCCAAGAGACAAGTGTTCAATTACAATACCTATCGGTAGCCGGCATTGAATAAAATGATCATTTTTATTGCAAAGTTCTGAAGCCTCAGTACTACTCGTATGAGAAACAAAGCTACATGGCACATTATCATCTGGATGTTGATCTTTAGATAGTGTATAGCATCGGATATCCTTGTATAACATTTGACATTTAGGTGCGACACCGCCACCCACCTGACTTGGACCAGCAGCAGGCAATATTTGCAAAGAAATCGCACAAGTACATCCATACCAATGTGACAAGCTATGAATAGATTCATACAAGAAAGGAGGACACCAACGATGCCATCGAGGTTTTATTTCATAGTAGACTCCTATGGAATTACTTGATGATAACTCAAAATCATACCATATTACAATAGTCTGCCAAGAATTCACCAACCAGGTAAACGACATGAACATGCTGTGGGATATTACTTGAATCGTAAGGGGTAGAATAGGAAATGCTTGGTTGACAGCCAATGACATTGTTAAAAAGCAAGGGCTGCGAAGGCACCTACTACGCTGAGCCCGAAAGTCATGCTTTGACATGAGACTTCGATGAAAACTCAGATTCAAGAGAAGTATGGTATGGTGAATCAATGAACGTGAGGCACAGTACATAGACTCCACATACATTGTCACAGTGAGATTAAGCATATCTGTTATTAGCCATCTAAGCCATGCAATATTGTGAATGCCACAATTTATTGATACAGGCAGATGAAATGGCGATAGTTACACAATGCTTATTGATCGGAGACAAGGCCAACGGTGCCCATGGGCTCTGTGATAGACAGTAATCGTTGGACGAATCAACCTGTGAGTGATCCAAACATGGGGCCATATTAGTCAGAGACAAGCCCAACGGTGCCCAAGGGCTCTGCAATAGATGGTATTTCTTGGGCGGATCGATCCATGGATGAACCAAGAACGGGGCCAACGAACGGTATGAGCACATGCAGCAGTTGTTTGATGGCAGCAGCGGGTTAACATCAGTCAATCTTGATGCTGACAATGCCCAAGGGCCCTTCCGTAAGTGGTACTCTTTCAAAGTCAATGAGAGCGGCGTTGAAGATTGAACTGAAAAACCATATTCAGATGTAACATAGGAAAGATGGATTGCTGTCCATACCATTTACGTGTGGCTTGCTGAAATACCATATAGAGTAGGAAGGCCAATAAAGAAAACAGCCAGAAATAGCGCAACAGCAACAGGTACTCTCATGGTGGTTGATTATCGTAAAGAACAAGTCCAACACGACACGTCACTGTCCGATGTGGTCACGTGTATGACTTCTCACGCCGGGTTCTGAACTTGATCAAGCATCGCCAAAATCACCGTTGTCCCCATTCAAGCAACAAATACACACAAGAGCAGCAGCAGCATGAGTGATTGCAGCAGCAGTTCAGAAGGATGTCTGTTATGTGAAAGTCTGGAGGGCCATTTTCAGGATACAATTGGGAATTCCTGGGATATGTGCAAGTTGCGAGGGATATTGGTGGGGGGTTTGCAGTATGGGAAAAAGATGGTGAAGTCAGGCTAGTTATGTGTCTCCATTGTGGGGCCATGACATTGGCCAGGCATAATAGTTCAGTTGCTAAGTACGTTCTCTGTACCAACTTGGGTCCTCATTACTAATAATGATTTACAGCGTGCCTAATGGTCAAGTTTTCTGCCTTCATTACATATGAGAGCGACGTCTTCAAGATCATGCATATGTACAGAATACAATTTGAAGCTACACAAATATAACTACAGTCCGGTACGAGTGTGATGAGAATATTTGACATGGAAAAATTCCCATGTACGGCAAAGGGAATGACCGAGGCAATCTGCGATGCTCTGGACATTAGCAATATTCTCCGGCGGTGAAAGGTAAAGTGTGTAATGAGGGCATCGCGATATCTTGTTCATAGTAATGAAGTTTGTTGTCATGGGGGTCCTTACAAACTGCAACGTCAACTCGAGCGAAGGATTCCAATGTAGAGGTTCGGTCATGCGTAGCTTTTCAAACTTGATTAGGGTTTGAAGAGTTGTCTTGATGAACTTGTCGAGCTCTTTTACACCCTTTTCTCCCTCGATAGCTTGTTGACAGCCGGGTTCATGAGTACCAAATTATCTCTGTGCCAGATCAGCACAGACGAGGAAACAAGAAAGTATGACCGCTTACGAGCTCGAGACGTTTTTCAGAGGAAGCAGAGTGCGAACCGATCCTCTTATCTCCTCAAGAGATGAATTGTCGGCCCCCACCGTTGTGACCGTGAGCCATCGGATAAAATGGTATCTGGCCCACCACAGAGGACAGAAATTTCACTGCAACGACCAATAAGGTCATTGTACTCTTGAAAGTACCACTGAATAAGTGGAAACACTGATAGCTGGGTTGTTCGGTTACAACGACACTTTGCGAGAAGGGCGTCGTATGAGTTCTATCGAGTATTCAGTAACAACGATCAAGAGCATGACACCATTGCTCACCTTTTGGCAACCCACCGAATGTCTGCATCGTTCTGAATATCTGCAACAACAGTAGGGTGCAATGACTTTGCCCTCCAGCGATGTGGTCAAGGTCACTTTCGAGATCGATCTTACATCGTGAACCTGCTGCTCTCTCCAAGATGGCCAAATCGGAACCTTGCATTCAAGTTGGTCATCTTGTACCAAAATTCTGCGATAGTATTGATGTTTGATTTCTAATTTATCACAAATCATGTAGTAAGGCATCGACGATGGCTAGGAACACGTACTGGCTAGGAACTAATAAGAATGGTTGACCTGTCACTACAAGGTCGAGACCTCCAAACCAATTCTGATCTTGCATCAACGCTCTGTAAAAGACGGCAAAAGGTACAATCGTTGGACGCATAAATTTGTGTGGTCAAAGTCTGCGGTGCCAATTTGTTGACCACCAGCAAGGTACAGCAGCAAGGTAACCTAGAAGGATATTATTATTTGGTGACGATGTCAATGCAATAATGAATAATTTTCTTACCCAATCATAGACGTACAGAACATCCTTAGAATGCAGCTGGCAAACTTGAAGCCCTGATACGTTCAAGCACTGCATTATACCATTGGGCAGCAGTCTCATTGTTATGGTCATAGTGCATGGGAACTAAGGAAGTGGCTGGGATGCTGGCATTGCTAGGAGGTGTAAGATGGAACTTGGGTGGTAAGATGAACAAGATGGTAATCGAAGACAAGACAGCAGTCTTAGAAGTTGAGCTCGTCGGCTGCGTTAGCTGCAGAAATCGGTGACCAGGGCAGGTAGTACGACATTTTCTGTGTAAATTTCGATTTTTGCGGTGATCGTACATCGATCTGCCCCTTGAGGACAGAGGGCGGCATTCAGAGCAGTTGTGGGGACAGTTCTTGAAAAGTCAATACTAGGTAGAATACAAATAAAGGGACATACAATGTAAGCACCGGTCTGAGTTCAACAGTCAGTGAAAGTACACGATTATAAGCCAGAAAGTCCATACTCGACTATCACGGGGAGCATTACCAGAACCACCACGAGAAGCCTAAATAGGATGAGCACATAATAGCTCATTTACCTGCAAAGAAAGGCTCACCATGTTGCGCTATGAGATGTAGACTTCAGAAGACAGTACGTGCGATGGGGGGTCAGATGCACACAGAGATGTAGGGTCCAGCGATCTATATGTGATACATGGCCTCATCATGAAGTGACCCATCTGTCAAGTACGTTGTCCATGGATCACTCGGAGGAGAATATCATGCTCCAAGTTCCTGGATGTCAGGGTAGACAGGCCCATAACGGTACAGGCACTAAAGTCGCGCCAAATTCCAGGACCGCTCGAATGCTTCCTTAAGCACTCGAAATAACAGGAGTAAGCGCCAAAGTCCCGTTAAGTGATCGAGTGCTCAAAAGTGTCTTGAAGCGCTCAAAGTCGCATCAATGATCAGGCCTTGGTGCCAAAGTCACGTTAAGGCTCGGAGCGCTCGAAAGTGTCTTCAAGCGCTCGAAGTAGGCCTGTGGGTGCCAAAGTCACGTTAGGTGCTTGGAGTGCTCGAAGTCGCATCAACGGTCAGGCATGTGGGCACCAAAGTCGCACTAAATTCTAACAACCTTAAACATCAGCGGTTCACATTGTAGGCTCATGGAATATATATGTATCAAAAGTGTACAAAATATGTTGGCATAATCAGATACAGTCAGACACGGTGGTACTTGCAAAGGCCGTGTTCTTGACACCAAAATCAAAACTCATAGCAGCCTTTTCGCCACTATAAGGTCCTCATCTAAAAACTCCCACAAGTCTCGCACAGCATTAATTACCTCAGCCTCTGTTGGGCACTTTGCTACCAGCCTAGCTTGATCAAACCACTGACAGCTCCTTTCTTGACTCTCCAGACCAAGGCACCAAGTTCCTCATGGTTCGCTGGCAATTACCCTGCCTTGCATAATCACCAGTCAGAAGCATTGCCGTTAAAGGGCTGACATTCCTGAAGTGATTTGAATTGACGAGGAATTCATAGACTTCAACAGGGCCAGGATTGGTTTAGATAAATGGAGCCCATAGGTGTCTCTGCTTCCACAAAGTCTCGATGGCTTCAAGGTTGCAATTTTTCTTGGCAGTGCCATATGCATTGGAGTTAATGAAGTACGTGTCGGGCTTTTACTGGCAGATCTATGTTGACGCCAATCGTCGAAGGAACTGAAGTTCGCCTCTTGGGTTTTAGCGAATTCGGAGCCATAAAATATGGCACGGTGTATGAGCAGTTCCAAAATCCAACGTCGGTCCTAAGCCAGTCTACATCAGAATATATAATATTCTGTGCAGTGATTCGGGTAGGAGCAAGATCGCGGAATGGCATATAAAAGTCGGGCTTCTTAGCGACTTTCTGGCGTTTCTTGTTAGTCGAATTGACATGAGCAAGTGGACCATCTTTTACAACGGGGAGGAGATCACGTAAGAATTGAGAAAAGGCTTTCATGAGAGTTTTCTTGGTGTCGTAGGATAGTTGGAGAGGGAGATGTTGAATTGGTGAGTGGGAGGAAGTGATTCTGTGGTCAAGGGCATTGGCATGTACAGCATCTCAAGCTATGCGTGTATCATTCAGCAAACACAAGACTCGATAGGCAGATGTATCCTGCTTCCAAAAAGGGTGACGTGCAATTAGGGAACTGAGAGTTTGGATAACCACGGTATCCTTGACAGTCTTGGCCCATTTTCCATTTGTACCTATCAACGTGCCGACGGGATCATTGAAAAGGGTCCACATACCATCCAGAAGCAAGATACTTGGAATGCTATTTGCCTTGACAAATTCAGCCATAACCTGAGCCTGCAGCGTGGATTTTGAGTCCAAAGGGAAACCAAGCCATCTCTTGATGACATAGTAAACACAGGCAAGTATCTGATCTGCAATAACTAAGTCATTGTGCTGAGAGCGAGGCAATTGATATGTGACAATGTTTGATGACCCTTGAGCTGGCAGGTAACGTGCAAGGTCGAATTCGACATGGTCTATGCGAGCGCCCGAAATGGCTTGGTGGAGATCCATAACATCAAAGATAAATTTTGTCGCCCAGCAATCGTGAGTCAAGGAAAAGTCGACGAGGTTGTGAATCCAGGCATGAGGTACCCAGAATGCAATGAGAATAATACTTCGTGCCACCCTAAGACTCGGAGCGGTTATGTTGTTGTAGTGTTCCAAGCTCTGTATGTTCTGCCATATGGTAGAAGTCGATACCGCGCATTCATCCGAGTAAGGGCGGTCATGAATCAAGCTTAACTGCTTTTCAATAGCAGAAGCAGCCGCCCATGGCTGCAATATTGGCTGACTTTGGTTATAGGTGCCAATCCCACGTGCGAAGTCAGTCAGGACGATCCAAACGTGCTGTTCACCAAAAGATGCCAAGAACGTCCGGAGACGGGGTGTTATCATATCTATGAATTAATCATTAGGATAAAACAACGATAGCTAAATAAGCAAGGAACAACAAACCTTCCAGAGATGATGAAGTATCCAATACAGAACTACCCGGAGAAGAAGGTGGCATATGCTCCGACACTGTTAGAGGCAAATCAACGTGCTTTGAGAAAGATAGTTATTCAACAACATACCTATATCCTCATCATGATCAATAGTTATTACACCAATGTCCAAGTCTTCAAAGGTATCGTCATCATCGTCGTCCATGGAAATATCACCATCTTCATCCACTCGAGCAGAGTGTGGGGCCACATAGCTCTCATCTGAGTCAGAATCATATGCATTGTGGATGATTTCCTCTGCATCACACGCCATCATGACATCGAGATGTTGATCCAGAACCGCAAACTTGCTATGGTGGTGCACCGACAACCAAGCAAGTTTAGCGATATCTATACTCACATCAGGATTTGTAGGTGCACCCACGCTATAGCGTTCATTGTATGAATGCGGGGATGGAATATAGTCTTGAACAATATGCATAAACAAATACAGACTACAAACAGGAATTCATTTAAGATGCAACACACCGTCGCCACTAGAATCTGCGTCACTCTCTTCATCTTCAGGTTGGTGATTATCAGATCCTGAATAATAAGAAGTAAGTAATATGTACACAAGGAAAGCAACAAAAATAAATACTTCGTTCCAGAACAACCCCGCCAAAGACGGCGCAAGCTAGATTATACCGAGCCATGGCAGACAAGCGCGAAGTTATAAGTGGCTGGCTTGAATTGAGTGGAACGATGCTCGAGCTGCTCGATCCGAGCAGAACAGCGCTCATGCTACTTGAACTGGGCAGAATGGCGCTTAAGCTGCTTGACCCATGTGTTTGCACTTCACGCCTAGCAGGTTTCGCACGTGATGTTGCTGGGGTATAAACAGGATCTACACGCCGAGTCGTTTGAGTTGGGCGAGTTGCATTTAGATCAATTGCCGAAGTCACTACATTGTGAGGTTAAAAAGCGCAATTGAAAAAATGAAATTAATCAAGACGTACTAGTCAACAGGCCATTAGCAATTTGTTCACCCATCCCATGCATATCAACAACAGCCAATTCGGCAGCTGGAGGGGCAGTCAGAGCTTCTATAAACAAAAATATGAGATACACGCAGATATAAGCTCAAAAAGGTCGAGTACTTTTCTTGCGTGCAGCATTAGATTCCACATCGGCAGCTGGTCGTTTATCATCTAATTATAAAACAATATAAGAATAGGTTCTTTTCACCGTAGAAAAAAAAAAAACACAAACTCTTTACAGGTGAACGGGGCAGAGACTTCTTCGGGCTGCTGTACAGCTCTTCAAATGTCTTATGCGCCTCCGCCGGGATAAATTTAATATGTCTTAAGACATGCTGGACCCAATTATTCAAGGCAGCTGCACGACGATCCATAGCTTCCCAATCACCTTTGACGACATACAAGTCATGCTCTTCCTCAGTAGGAGATTCTGTATAGCCTGTTGGAGCCATGTTCCAAGGTCCAGGATGAACTCGCTTTCCATCTACTTCCCAGGAAAATGCCTGTAAAAAGGCATCAGGATCCATGCGCATTTTCATGCTGATCGGCAGCTGCCGGATGAAGTACATGCAGAGAAGAAGCAGGTAGTGAATGAAATTGATGCCCAAAGACAACCAATCCATCATCACCATGCCATCAGTGGCCCAATTTGCTCTATTGCAGCTTCCGATACGTGAGTAGCATTCTGACGCACTTCAATAAATACGTAAGAAAACCATTTGCATCTGGACGTGAATGAAAAAACACTTACACGACTGAAGTCATTTCTGGCGTGATGTTAAAGGCATCCAACACACCTCCTTTTGAATGTATGCTGGCCAAGGTAGTCTTTTTCCAGCCTCCGTTTGAGATCATAGAAGCAGGTGGGTACAGAATAAGCATCAGGCGATAATATGCATCCAGTAGCTGCATCTCTGCGGGCAAAATAGGAGGAGATCCACCATGCTTTCGAAGTCCAGAGAAAGCGAAGATACGAAGCAAGTAAGTTATAGCATAGAAACCCAGCCCCAATAAGTTGAATCTACCAGGCTGGCAGCCCTTCAGAAGAAGCGATAAGGCAATCATGCAAGTCAGAGCACCTGCATCATCTAAATTGTCCCAATGCCCCTCGGTTACTCCAAAGGCGCCCAAATCTACCAGGCCATCGCCTAGACAAGAACATGAACAAGCATATCTAAAAGAACAAATGATAGACATATTATTTCTTTTATTCCAGGTAACGGGCCTTGCAAGATTGACTTGGGAGGTGGGAAATGCATAGTTTTCCTGATGGCCGATGCAAGGCATATTGGTTAATTCAGCGTGTTGCTCCATTGCGGCTCTCTTGCGTTGCAGCAGAAATGCATTAATGGTGGCCATGCCGGCCTTTGTAGTAGCCTAGTGATAGATGCGTCAAACGATGAAAAATCAAAGACAAAGTGCAAAAATACCTTGAGGTACCGTTGGCGTCTGATATGATGCTCCTCGAGCTCGAGCTCATCATTCATGAGCTTTGCGGCAGCGGTTGGAGAGACTATCGTGTTCGAGTGTTGATGGGATGGACCCATAGTATAGCACCGTGAATTTTTCACCTTGACGATGCCGGGATCGCGTTCGAATTGAACGGAGGTAGGAGTAATCTCGTCTTCTGGCCCCAGAATATCTTGCTGGACTTGCAGTAGTTCAGCTATCAACTCTGGTGAAAGCAAGACGTAGCTGTAGAGCTCGATCAGCTCGAATCCGAGCAAAAATAGAGTAACAGATGCACCCATCCATGCACAACGCTTGTAGTACATCATCTTCCGGGTTTTTAGTGCCGTATAAGTCACGGGCGTAGATACAATCGTTGGGAACTATTCCAAACAAGCCTGAAAGTGCGGTGTAAGTATGAATACCCGTGAAGTATGACATACACACCGGTTCCAACCATCATATCATCAGGTCCAAGCTTAACAGTGAGTAGTTTCTCAAACTCCAGTTCTTGAGCCATGGCTGGCAAATATGTATCCTGCAAGTACACAAAGGTCCGCCCCATAAGTTCTGGGCGGCGACCTTGTGTCAGAGGATGGTTAAAGACTTCGTAGAAGTACACGAAGCGGCCATCCCGGTTCGCGTGAAACATCAGTTTTCCACCTGGAACCTGCAAATGGGAAGGCAGCGCAGACAGCATAGTAACAACACCAGACATGATTGTTCAGAGAAGCTCAAGATTGCTGTAAAGGAAAGCAGACTGTGTCCAGAATATTGTCTGCAGTTCAACTGCTGACAAAAGGACAACAAGCACCAGAGTACACAAAGTAGGCAGCAGAGCAGGTAGAGCGCAGAGGCAAGACTTGCAACAAAGGACAGCGGTTGGTGGGGTACAGGGAAGCAAGGGCAGGCAGAAATTACCTGAGACTCCCCCAAAAGTAACCCTAACCCGTAAAGAGCAATGACATCATAAATGATCGGAAGATCGACTTCAATACGCGTGTATAAACCGCTGGACGAAATACAATACAGCATCCAGTAAATAGATCAATGAGCTCATAAGGGCTCGATAGTGCTCAAATGAGCTCGACAATGCTCGAACGAGCAGGCACAATCTCAGAAAAAGGTCTATGCACGTGAAACTGCTTGCCATCATTCGATCGGGCCTCAGGCACCGAGGAATAGATCAGGCCCAAAGGGAGGTATGTGCAAAAATAGAATACGGAGCATGCGCAAACCCTCAAGCATGTTCAAACTCCCTCCAACAGGGCACATTAATGCTCGACGTCAAGCTCACGGCGCTCGAAATGCTCAATTCATGCAAGCGCTGAACAAAAAAACAAATGTATTCATGGCCGTGAGCCTACGCTCGACACTGGCGGCATAACCACATGTCGTACAGGGCGGCATGAATTAAGTCTGCCGGTCAAATGACCCCTTGGACACCTCACAAACGTGCGCGGCGCGTGACAGGCAAATCAACAGCACAGATAGCGCGTAAAAATAGATCTGCATTCTTCAGAAGACCTATGACGTTGAACCAATCGATTTTTTCCTGTCGTTGGGAAAAAATCGATTGGTTCAATGTCATAGGCTGGTCATAATTGGTGAAAAATGTGTCATGCACTTGGGCAAAGGGCTCTACAGCTCCACAAAGCCATATTGGATCAGATAACGATCAGATAAGGGTGTAACACAGTCTGAGGCATTGAGTACCTCCACGGTCACTCCGTGGATATGTCACACACGTGTGTCAGGTGAACTCGGCACCGAAAATCTTCACACTCCCTCCTACATGGCACATTAATGCTCGACATCGAGCTCATGGTGCTCAAAATGCTTGATTTGCATGAGCACGGACCAAAGAACAAGTTTATTCACCGCCGTGAGCCCATGCTTGACGGTGGCCAAACAATTAGGTGACCCTGTAAAGGTGGGCAGTGCAAGAAACAATGGATAAGGCCAGTCTGCAGCTACACGTAAACATGCTCGATCTCTTTTGGCTCTATTCAGATGGCAAAAGCATTGATAATAGACAAGGATAAACAATGTCTTGAGGACCTGCAAACTATTGCACTGAACTTAGTACTGTTAATCATGCATCTGTTGAACAGCAGTGTGAATATATTGCTAGTAACTCCCTACAGCTACCTCCAGAACGAGATATCTATATTGTATCCAGTACACGATGGGTGAGATAGAAGCAACCATATGAGCATATAATATGATCTGATTTGGTGTGTACAGAAAATCCACTGAGGAATCTTTGCATTTTTGTACAGGATGGCAGAGTTTTCAGTTCACCTAACATGTGGTACCTGCCGCACGTACCACAGCCAGAGGATCGATTTACTAGGGATCACCATCCCCGAGACGCTCGAAAGCTGCGCTGGTTCTCACAGGAATATCCCCACTTTCCTTTCATTCCAACAATAACGAGCTATGACAATCCCATATTCGAGCACCTGGCGACATCATTCAACGCCATGGAAATTCAGCAACACGGTGCTTTGTCCAAGATTTCAGACCATATAGGGGCCAGTTGGGAACGTTTGGAACTAGCACTGCAATGGATAGCATGGACTCTGTTGGGCAAACGAGGAGTTCTATTCCCTTTGGGCTTTGAGGCCGAACCATTTCCCTCATCGCACGGCTACATCCGTGCTCATATTCAAGACAGTCATGCTTGTTACTGTGCAATGAAATCTCGTGACATGTTCATATCTTTGATGTCTCTCTGCACAATGGCCATAGCATTCTGCGGCGATGACTGGAATGACTACAAGCCCAAATGGGTAGAGTTTCTAGAGGAAGAATGTCCCATTGAACCATCATGGCTGGAAGATTTCAAACAATCTACTGCCGGCAACCTATCCAGAAATGTGGGCCGCATAGGAACGTTCATCGATGTTTCCACGTTCTCGTTTCCAAATCTTATTCCTGCTCTACTTCGTGCCAACGTTCCACTGTGGTTTTACTGGGGACATAGCTCACAATCTCCCCTCAAACACGATCCATCACTACATAAATTCCTACCATCATTGACTGCCATTCAACAAGCGATGACTGAGAAGACAAACAGCATCACAACCCTTATTATATATCCTAGAGGAATACGACAGCGGCCGGGGGAAACATGCTTAGCATTTATCGAGCATCGAAGCCTGGAGACTGAACACTATCAGCTCTCAGAGTCAGATACGCAGAAGGCTAAGCACTTAGAATGTGAAGAATTGGCAGCAACATATAGAGTACCATCACTGCGGAGAGCTTTGGTGTTTTTATGGGAAAGGCACCCAACAGGGCCAAGAATTCAGCGGAGAATTGGAAGGATGGACGTGAATGAACTATGGGACCAATATCGTGATTCTGAAAAGATCTATGATTCCGTGATCGATGAATGGGACATATGTTCTGATCTCGACGACACCAACACCGACAGTCCTAAAGAGATGGAGCCACGTAATCTATCAATACCTCACATCGCTTTCATTAACATTTTTGCGACAAACCAACCTCCTGCATCTATATGGACAGAAACACATACAGGTTATGAGCCTGACCGTTTAAATGACCATACACAACTCAATTGGGAAGCAGAATCCTTGGACCAAACACTGTTCTATCGATATGGCCTAACTAAATCTGAAGCATCCATAAAAGAGAATGGCATGCAACAAAATGAGATTTGTCGTATCGTGGGCAATGAAACCGGACGCCTGCAGGACTCTACGATTATTCCATCTGCAGAGAAGCTATTACTCCATCTTGTCGAGATTGGAAAAGGCCAAACTCACACCACACCCCACTTTCTATGCGATCTCAGTACAACAAACAATTCTTTTATCTTGCACCAACCTGCCCTCCTCTTGACAATTAGGTCTAAATCAACAGCAGACAGAGTTTTATACTTTCTGGAAGCCCGACACTTTGATTCAAAGAAGAATGCACCTTGGATGCTCGTGGTCGAAGATCCTTCAACCGCTTTTGAATGCTTACATCCATGTTGTCCTCATCTAGTCGATGTTGCAAATGCGCTTTCAAGAAAGGATACCCCTTTAGCACTCGAATATTTGGTCCCTCACCCTCTCATCATCTCATTTACTCAGTGAATGGTCTGGAGTACCGAGGAAAGGGATATCAGCCCAATGTACGCGACTATGCCACATACAAAGCAATCAGAAATAAGTTCTTGCTCCAACCTCGGGCAAGAGCTGCCATATTAAAAGGTGTGGCAGCTGGCTAAAGACAATGTACCAGAGACATCACTATTCTATGGTCCATCAATGGCTGTGTTCTAAACTGGAGATGTCGTACAGGTAGATGGAAAGTACATCTGGGACGATGACCTTACAGAGGATGAAATGAACTTAGTATGCGTGTTTACAAAGTGTATACTGGTATGTGATTACCCATATTAGCAGAAGTATTAACCGTAAACCTCAATGAATGACTACAGGACATGGGCAGCAAGACTCACACCAATCGTGGTGGCCAAAGAACAGTGCATGGGCAAAAAGCAGCCTCAATATTGGTTATTGGAGTGAAAACTGTGAACAATGGTTTCAACATTGATTGACCCAGATACGGAGTGGTGAAGCTGGTCTGAGAAATGGTAACGAGTGGACTAAGGCATTGTCATTGAATCACAAAGTGAAGAAAGTCACGGACGCTATGATGAAACTATCAAAGGCCACCTTAGTGTAATGGATTGCCAAGTATTACGTGTTGTAATCATAAGTCGTTGATGGCATACATGCAGATTTGATCAGTATAGATACTTGTTGAAAGTAATAGATAAAGGCAGTTGAATGACTATGGACATCTAGAAAGACAACGGTCAGTTGAGCGACACATCAAGTGTGTTGAACACAAAATAAAGGAGACATCAGACACCTTCAGCATCAGGCAAGCCATCAGCCAAGGCATCCATCATCTGATAATACGGATCGTCATGGAAAAAATTAAAGAGCACGAAGGGATTTCTAACTAGCAGAAAAGTAAGTCATATATGTAGGCGATAAGTAAGCAAGTACTCACCTGAGAGCCTCGTGAAGAACAGCGACCCATGATATGTTATTGGAGATGTGGATATTGTTGAGTTTGTTGAAGTAGTTAGAGACTGTATATGGCACCAAGATGACAGAAATTGGCTGAATAAGGCCTTCATACTCTTCTAAGACCTTATCTATATTGGTTGCATCCTCAGGAAGGTTAAGCTGTGTAGTCTGAGCATCATAGATAGGCACTGAGAAGAAAACAATGTCAGAACTGAGAGAACTACATTGATTGACAAAATTGCACCAGTATCATTCACCGACAGCACACCCTTGAAGTAATGCATGTTGAGTGCTTTGGACTTCTGTTGCTTGAAGGATGGACTGGCCATCGCATTGAACAGCTTTCCGGAGGACTTTGTAGGTGAAGCTTTAACCGTTTGCGCAGCAGCTGCAAGGGCAACATCAGTTGTGTGAAGTAGAAAACAAGGATGATAAAGGACGTACAGGCAGGCACCTCTATGCGAGTTGTAAACGATACCATATTGTCAATAATTGAAGTCCGAAAGGCCTTCACGCCATATACCAAGCCAACAGTTGCGATCCATCGCTCCCATTCCAAGGAGAATGGAATGAGAACTACAGATTTGGCCTGAAGGCCCTTAGTTCCATATGTAGTGGGATCTTTTGTATGATCATTAGAAAGCACTCCAATCGACAAGCATACTGCAGGAATATTGCGCTTATGAAAAGTTATGGACTTTGCATTCAGGTCCTTGCCATACAGATGCTTTGCACACAGGTTCGAAGGATCGCCACGAAACAAATTGAAAAGGTTGTCGTCAAAGCTGTGTTGAAAGGTGACGAGCTTTTTCAAGTAACTGAAAAGGAACATCAATAAATGTCAAATGCAAAAATGAACGATAAATAGCAAACGTACGGCAAGTCAATCTCATATTGAGATTGGATTTCTTCAACCGCAGAGAAGAGAACAAAATGTGGCGCAGGAGGCTGTGTTCCATCTTTCGACCAGACAATGATGCTCGCACTGCAAGTAAATTAGTAAACATTATGAACGACGTAAAAACAAGGCAGCATACGGAGGCAATTTGACAAGCTTTGCGTAAGAGTTCTTCAACAACTTGTCAACTAGCCCTCGCTGGTATACACCACACTTGGCAAGCTTTGGCACGCTATCAATTGGAAAAATGAGAGCTTTGTGCATAAAAGATAAAGATCTGACATACACCGTTGGAGGGATTAAATCTTCCAAGTAAATCGTCTTTGGTTCATCATTTGCCTTCTTTAGCTTCGAAGGACTATGATAAATGAGGTAAATATCATGATAATAATGACTATGGAATGACGCACAACTTTGAGGCAGAGGGAGTGATGATCTCCTCTACATCGTCATCGTTATCCTCATCCTCATTGTCATCTATTACAATCGGCGATGAGAGCTTTTTAGATGTCTTTTTCTTTGTTGGAGTTCTGAGAATACAAAATTAGCTCAGTACGAGTCCTTCAATTTATTGAAGACTCGTTCTTTATACAACCAGGTTGGCTTGATCAATGTAATTAATTAATTGATAAAAGTGACCGCACTGCACTTTTTGACTCAGATTTTCAGACTTATCACTTCTCAATTTTACTCAAGGTATGGGGCCATGCCTAGCATGTCCTGCATTTATTGTGTAATATTTCACTGACTCAACATTGAGACATATTTTGTCCACTGACGAGAATTGAGAGCATCTACAGTAACAAATGCATAGAAAATCAGATGGGTCGTAGATTGCCTGGCAAATATTTGAGAGCATTTACCCATTATGTGTCTTTATTTGGTGTTATTTATAAATATTGATGTGCATTTCTGATTTATTATTAAGGATTTTCAATTCATCTGAATGTAGTATTTATTGTGGTCTACTTCTCAAAAAAGCATCAATGTCAAAAAAATACGCAATAAGCAATGTATAGCTGCCAATGATGTGCACAAATGCATTGTAGCTCTATTTTTTAATATATTTTTAACTGCAAGTTCAAAGGATAAAAAATGTGTAGTAGTATTCTCTGATTTGAGTACTAGTTCCATCAGTACTGATACAAGTGCTAATCTGCCCACCTACTTCAGAAATGAAATTACAAATAAGAGAAACACATCAGACACACTCTGCTCAATTATTGGAAATGGAGCAATGGCTCAGGTGAGATTACTGAGTGCCTCTGTCACCTGCACTGGCCCCCAACAGTGCAGCTAACAGGCCAGCAAGTCACCCTACATCTCCACTCCTCCAACCAAGCTAGATGTGTGCAAGATGCAGAGAAAGAAATATAAGTAAGATAAGTAAGTAAGTAAAATGGCAAAAGTGCGAAATCTACTCTACAGAATAAACAGCCAGCACCAAATTGCGCTGTCTGCACTGTCTCAGAGCAATATCTGAGAGGCTAGACAGAGAACCATCATTTGCACAAGATTGGCCAGTTGTAATCCCATCATTACGAGTCCTTCAATTTATTGAAGACTCGTTCTTTATCACACCAGTTTGGCTTGATCGATGTGGTTAATTAATTGATAAAGTTGTTCACATTGCATGTTTTGACCCCAGTTTTCATAGTCATCAGTCCTCAATTTTACTTAAGCTATGGGGCTATGCCTACTATGTTCCCTATCTTTCAAATAATATTTGGCTAGTTCTATATTGAGCAATATTTCATACAATGACAATGATTCAGTACATTGACAGTAACAAATGCATGAAAAATCAGATTTGATATGGATTGCATTGCAAATATTTGGAAGCATTGCTGATTTATTTCTCTTTATTTGCTGTTATTTGTAACTGTTGATATGCATTGCTGATGTATCTGTAAGAGTTTTTAATTGTTGTGGATGTTTCCTTACAGCATTTGTTGTTATCTACTTCTCAGAAAGCATCAATGTCTGAAGATAAGCAATATGTAGCTACAAATGATGTGCATAGATGAAATGTACACTTTTGACTGGGAAACCTACTTAACTACCGAACTGACAGAGATCATGTATTTTTGATCAGAATTTGGCAATATCTCACATTTGTTACTCCTGAAAAGCTTATTTTTGATACATTTAGATAACAGAGCAAGTCATGTGCATGCTGGTAGTATACTCCAACATTTGCAGTGTTTTTCTCAGAAGTCAATCTGGACTCGTACCTGCCATGCACAGCACTGGCCCACTTTACAGGATTAATTGATTCATAATTTTGTCCATATTACACTTTTCTCACCCAATTCTGTTCAAAAGTCTCTGAGAAAACCCTCAAAAATCCTAGGCAGTGGCAAGCCTTGGCCATATTTTTTATTTGTGCATGGGCATAGATTAGACGGAGAAAATTGAAAAATATCACAAACTTACTCAGCACTCCTTTTACACCAAATTGCATTTTGCAGATCTAAATTCGATCTCATGCCTATGCGGTATCAAAGAGCACATTGCTTTGTATATTTGAGCTAACCTATATGAATGTTTCAACAGAACTGGTAGCATGGCAGCAAAAGTTCATTCTTGAGCTATTTTGGCCATCCTGAACAAATAATGCTTTGGGCCTATCATTTCTGCTTGTGGTAATAAATCATTTTGCAATGGTAATACTGACATGGTATTCATTATTGTTTGTATCTTGAAAGTTGCAGTTTTTCTCTCCAAACTCAAGATTGGCTGGACTCGTACCTGCCATGCACAGCACTGGCCCATTTCACCTGTAGAGAGTCGATAAATCCTGAAACCTCTTCCCGATCCATGAATATCTGTAGTACCAATTTAATTTTGGCAACCAATACTCTTCGAACCCTATTCCGTCCAGCACGATCTACATGGCTGAATGCAACAAGGGCAGACCATTCACATGCACAGAGAATAAGGAACATACATTCCACTATCCCATAGACGCGATGAGAAGATTTGTTAATTGTCCTCGCCAGCAGACACTTGGATCAGCGAAGGATGGGCAGTTTCATAGCCAACCACAGCAATTGAGCTGAGGGAATAATGAACGTAAATGATTCATCAAATGGCAATGACTCAGCATAAATAGGAAGCCGGAGAGCCCAGATGACCATAGACCAGGAATCAAGACACCGGAGGTCCAAAAGTTACCGGCGATGAGTGTGGGAAAATTTTCCCAATGCACTCAAATTCCGCACGTCGGCTATTTTATTTCTCACGGTTACAAATTGTTAGTGACTTGGCTTCAGATTTAGTGACCATGGGAAAACATTATTGACCGTGGGAGAAAGTGCAATGGAAAAGTTATCAACGCACTGAATTTTTTGGCGGAATCGGGGAACAAGAACGAGTCTTTCCTTAATTAACATTAAGGGACTCGTAATAGTTAGGTAGTTTCCTCCTGAAGTCCCCAGTTTCTCACTTCGGACTTCAGGCAAGTACTTCAGTTTATTCACCAATAAACTAGTTTCTCACTTCGGACTTCAGCTGCTGGCTGTTCTAGACATCCTTGCGCCTTGCCTGTTCTAACAGGTTATGGGCCCCGCACTCTAGCAAGCTACAGTTCGATTATTTGAGATTCTGTTCATCCCCCTCTACTCCAACTCGCTTCCTTGCTCGTTTTTGAGTTACACTCTCGCTCTTATAGTGTGTGCAGCCCCCTCTATTTACAAGGGCTTCCAACTGTTGGGTCTGACCTCTATATAAAGAGGCAGCCTTAGCTCACTAGTGCAACAGATGGTAGTCACTCCGTTGAGCCTGGGGGTCTCACAACTGGGAAGTTCATTAGTTTACAGTATTATACCTCGCCTTCCTGCTGCCATACTTGTTAGAAACTGTTCCTGTCTCGTCTCTAGGTTACCTGATTACCAGGTTACTTGGTGCACAGCAGTGCAGTGCACACTCCCATCTCGTCTCTTGGTTACTTGATGCACAGCAGTGCAGTGCATCTCCCTGTTTCATCTCCAGGTTACCTGATGCACAGCTCTGCTGTGCACACTCCTGTTTCGTCTCCAGGAGACTTGATGCACTGCATTGCACTGCACAACTCTCCTGTTACACACAGCCTCTGCTGTGCACACAGCCTTGTGTGCACATATATATAGTTAGGTAGTTTCCTCCTGAAGTCCCCAGTTTCTCACTTCGGACTTCAGGCAAGTACTTCAGTTTATCTACCAATAAACCAGTTTCTCACTTCGGACTTCAGCTGCTGGCTGTTCTAGACATCCTTGCGCCTTGCCTGTTCTAACAATACTCTGGAGAGCACATCTGCATTCAGGTGTTAAGGAGAAACCAAAGAGCAACAGCACTTCCTCTCGCATTTTTACGCATTTTTGCGCATTTCTGCTTATTGCATCGCAATCCCTCATTGCATACACCTCTCTCATATTGCATTCTCGCATTTACACATCTCCCCACGCCGCCTCGCATTCTTGACGCTTTCTTGCACACCAAACACTCCCTACATTGCCCACAATGTCCACTCACACTCCCAACTTCACCAAACTCAATTCTTCCAACTACACCACTTGGTCTGGAGAAATGCAGGCCTGGTTCAGGTCTGTAGGTCTTTGGAGGCTCGTTTCAGGTGCTGCTAAAGCGCCCACACAGTCTTCACCTCCTAACCCAGAACAGGAGGCAGCATTGGAATTATGGGAAGAGAAGGCTGGCAAAGCTGCTGGTCATCTTTACCTTATGGTGGAACCAGACCAGAGAGTTCATTTCAATGGTTTGGTTGATAAACCAGTGGAAATGTGGAAAGCACTAGAGCAGGTGCATATGCAGAAGCATCCTGGCACGAGATTTAATGCCTGGGATGACCTGTTTTGCATCAGAAAGGAGGAAAACGAAAGTTTGCACACTCTCATTAACAGAGTTGAAATGGCAATTCATCATGTTCAGGATCTGCACCCTGCAGATTTTGATATTGCCAAACTAGACTCTGAACTGGCATCAATGGCACTCATTAGAGCGCTTCCAGAAGAGTATAGCACTTTCACCTCTGCTCTGATGCTGCAGGACAAGCTGGACAAAGCTTCTGTGCACCAGGCCTTTTACACAGAGGAGACACAGCGTCAGAGGCGTGCTGCAGACGTCTCTGCAATGGCTATGGCTGCTGCTACTTCGCAAAAACCTGCATGCAAATTTTGCAGCAAGCCTGGTCATGCAATGACTCAATGCTATGCATTTCGGGATGCCCAGAGACAAGCAAAAGAAGTTGTTCAGCAGAATGCTTCTAAGTCTCAGGGCAAGCAAAAGCAGAAAAAGTGCACTGGGCAGGCTAATCAGGCTGCAAATCAGGCTACAGATGGTGCTCAAAGGAGAATTGAAAGCCAGAATCTGTCACAGAGTTTGCTGGACATGCAAGTACTCGTCTCCTATATCATTCTGATCTTTCCTCTCCACTCCAGCTTGATGCTGACTTTGATTGGGTTGCAGACACGGGGGCCACTTCTCATATGACCCCACATCATCACTGGGTGCGCAATTACAAGCCCCTTCGCATACCAATCAGGTTGGCAGACAACACAATTATTTATTCAGCTGGAGTTGGCACTGTGGTTTTCAACCCAGTTGTCAGAGGAAAGGAAGTCCGATCTGTAGAGTTTTCCAGAGTCTTACATGTACCACAACTCAAAAACAATCTCCTCTCATGTCTATATCTCACCAAACATAAAGGATTTAATATCCACATTGGTGCTGAAACCATGGACTTTAAACGAGATAGACAGATCAGATTCTGTGCAACCATTAACTCCAACATCTCTGCCTATTTGGATGGTGTTACAGAACCCATTTCGGAGTTTGCCAATCTCTCCTCCACCTGTCCCCTCGATCTAAACCTCTGGCATCATCATTTTGCACACCACAATTATGCAGATGTCAAGAAAATGGTCAGAGAGGACATGGTGACTGGAATGGAGATAAACTCGCCCCAGAAGCCAGATCCCATCTGTGAACCATGTCTAGCAGGCAAAATGCGTTCCAATCCCTTTCCCTCGTCTCCTAGCCGCGCCACACAGCCTCTAGGATTAATTTATACCGACTTACATGGCCCCCTGCCAGTCAGATCGCGTGGGGGGTACAGGTATTGGATTACATTCATAGATGACTGCACCTCGTTTCGAGCTGCAATGCTGTTGAAGCGCAAATCCGAGGCTTTTAATGCATTCAAGACATTCAAAGCTTATGCTGAGAATCACTTTAATGCGAAAATTAAAGCCATGCAGGAGGACAAAGGAGGAGAATACATGTCAAATGCGTTCATTAAATTCACGGACGCATGCGGCATCGAACGCAGGCACACTACACGCAACAGGCCACAGCAGAACGGCGTTGCAGAGCGAGCAAATCAAACAATGGCCAATGATATCACTGCCATGCTTGATGAATCAAAGCTGCCTGCGTCGTTTTGGGAATATGCACTTGCTGCACAGATCCATGTCTGCAACAGATTGCCTACTGCACCGCAGCCTGTCACGCCGTTTGAGGGATGGAACAAGCAGAAACCAGATGTTAGCCATCTGCGCGTTTTTGGGTGCACTGCTTATGTGTTTGTGCAAAAGGATAAGCGCAAATCGTTGCAATATCATATGGAAAAGTGTGTCTTTATTGGTTACCCTACTGGATACAAGGGCTGGTTGTTTTACAACCCCACTACCAAAAAGACCATAATTTCAGAGAGAGCAGAATTTGATGAGCGCTATTTTCCTGGACTGTCGCAGTCTAAATCGCACACACCAGTAGATTTGCAAATCTCCAAAGTGCCAGAACCATCTGTGGAGATGTTTCCTGTACTTGAGGATGGGGGGGAGGATGAACCACCCCTCAAGGTACAAAAACTGCCAGATGCGCCGCTTTCTGCACCTCCCAGTCCGCATTTGCACCCTTCTGCACCACCCACTCCAACTCCGAGCCCTCCTGCAACTCCTGCACCTGATCCACCTGCAACACCTCCTGCTCCAATTCCTGCTCCTTTGCCTGATCCTGTCACTCCTCCACAACAACCTCGTCCCCTTGACCCTCCACCATTGCCTAGGCGCTCTACCCGTGAACGACGACCTCCTGGTGAATATTGGAAAGTCAAACCCAGGCAACCTCGTTTTGAGGAAGTAAATGAAGAGGATTCTGAATTTGAAGATGTCCAGTTTGCTGGAATGACTTCTGCTGCAGACCCTCGTACATTTAAGCAGGCAATGAAAGGAGACGACGCAGACAAGTGGAGAGATGCTGCAAATGCAGAGTACATGTCTCTGGTCAGCAATGGCACTTGGGAACTTGTGGATCTGCCTGCAGACAAAAAGGCAATTGGCTCTGGCTGGGTGTTTCGAGTAAAGCGCAATGCAGACGGCTCTGTGGAGCGCTACAAAGCTAGGTTGGTCGCCAAGGGCTATAGTCAACGTCCTGGAATTGACTACACTGAAGTCTTTGCACCCACATTCCGTCCTGCTGCGCTGCGCTTGATTTTAGCAAAAGCAGGCATTGAGGACATGGAACTGCGCTCTGTGGATGTTACTTCTGCATTCCCTAATGGTGATCTGGAGGAGGATATTTACATGCTTCAACCAGAAGGGTTCCAGCAGGGTGGTCCAAACAAGGTCCTGACGCTCAAGAAATCGCTCTATGGCTTGAAACAGTCAGCCAGGCAGTGGAATAAGAAGCTAAATTCGGTTTTGTTGTCAATGGGTTTCACCAGACTTGAATCTGACCGCTCCATTTACATTTATGTGAAAGGAGAGGTAAAGATCATTGTCCCCATTTATATTGATGACATTACACTTGCTTCTAAAAACCCTGCTGCGCTTGACAAAGCTGTTGAGGATCTTGCAAAGCACTTCAAAATCCGTGACCTTGGGCCATCCAAATGGTTGCTGGGTGTGGAAATCATCAGGGATCGTCCTAATCGCACCATTTCGCTCTCCCAGCGCCAGTACATCGTTGACATGCTGGAACGCTATGGTATGAGCGATTGCAACCCTGTTTCCACTCCTATGGCACCTGGGAACAAGCTCTCCAAAGCTATGTCTCCTCAGAACGCAGCAGAAGTGGAGGAAATGCAGAATGCACCTTATCTCAATGCAGTAGGATCTCTGCAATATCTGGCTACCATGACTCGTCCTGATATTTCCTATGCTGTCTCGTGCTTGGGGCGCTTCAATTCAGCCCCAGGACCGAAGCATTGGGCTGCAGTTAAGCATTTATTGCGATACTGCAAGGGAACAATGGATCACAAGCTGGTATACAAAGCAGAGATGGGAACAGAGCTGTTTACCACATACTGCGATGCTGCCCATGGCGATTGCCCAGATTCTGGACGTTCTACTGGTGGTTATCTCACTATAATTGGTGGGGGAGCCATTGGCTGGAGCAGCAGACTGCAGACATTTGTGACGCTTTCAACAACTGAAGCAGAGTACATTGCAGCAGTTGAAGCGGCCAAAGAGATCCTATGGATGCGCAATATCCTGCATGAAATGGGTTACACAGCAATGTCTCCCTCTCCTCTGCTGATTGACAATCAGTCTGCTGTCCATGTTACAAAGAATCCAGAGCACCATGGGCGCATGAAACAGCTTGATCTCAGCTTCTATTGGCTTAGAGATGTTGTGGATGCACGCAAAATCGTCCCTGTTCACATTCCTGGCACTGAACAAGTGGCAGATTTACTTACAAAGGCTTTGCCTTTACCCAAACTTCAATTTTGTAGACAGCAAATGGGCATTTTACTATAGTTTACTGTACATTTCCCTTTATTTCGTCCCTTAGAGACTCACTAGGTCAGGGGGGAGTGTTAGAAACTGTTCCTGTCTCGTCTCTAGGTTACCTGATTGCCAGGTTACTTGGTGCACAGCAGTGCAGTGCACACTCCCATTTTGTCTCTTGGTTACTTGATGCACAGCAGTGCAGTGCATCTCCCTATTTCATCTCTAGGTTACCTGATGCACAGCTCTGCTGTGTACACTCCTGTTTCGTCTCCAGGAGACTTGATGCACTGCATTGCACTGCACAACTCTCCTGTTACACACAGCCTCTGCTGTGCACACAGCCTTGTGTGCACATATATATAGTTAGGTAGTTTCCTCCTGAAGTCCCCAGTTTCTCACTTCGGACTTCAGCTGCTGGCTGTTCTAGACATCCTTGCGCCTTGCCTGTTCTAACATGATGCTCACCTTGCATCACAGCAGCACCATTGCAAATACTGCAAGGATAGGGGACCAGTCAAGGGTTCAAATTACTAGCCTGAAACC
>JABWDO010000022.1:0-25001 GCA_013433165.1 Hypsizygus marmoreus | reverse complement strand
AGATATCCCGATCGGACCTCCGGGATTTGAGTTCCCTGAAAAAGACACGAAATACAAGAACACCACTGCTTTCGACCCTTTAGAATTTGAAGATTTCAAAGGAGAAATCGATACCAGAGGGGGCTACATTCAGACCTGGCCGCATTCGATCGCGGACTTGAACAGGACTTGATGGATGCCAGGGTTCTAGTAAGGGAAGAGAAAGACGGCCTCAGACAAAAGATGGCCGACAACGATGTTCAGAATGAAGATTTGCCAGGACATATCGCTCAGTTCCTGGGAGAGCCTTTAATCCCAGATTTAGAATTAAAATGGGATCCTGAGAAACGCGAACCATATCAGGAAGGACACCGTACCAACGCAGGAAAAGGGAAGGATGCCCGACTAGCGTTTGTGAAAACCTGGTTAGCCGATCCTCTCGTGCGTCCGGAGGCAATGACAGACAAAGAATATTTGCACGCCTCACGATTCGCGCGGCAATTCTTCTTAGATCGAAACGGACGATTGTACCGCCGCGGTTTAAACTCCGCGCATCGTCTCGTAGTAGACAAGGAACATCGCATGTACATGATGCGTGCTGCCCATGACAGTCTTGGACATCGTGGCTTTTACGCCACGAAGTCTTTAATTGGACAACGATTTTGGTGGCCGGAATATGAGAGCGACGTCAGTTGGTATGTGAAGACTTGTCACATCTGTCAGACCAGACAGAAGACGATCTTAGCAATCCCACCGACGGTTACACACACGCCCTCTATATTTCAAGTCCTCCATGCCGACACAATGAACATGACCCCCGCGTCCAATAAATGCAAATATATTGTTCACGGGCGATGCTCCCTATCCTCTTGGATGGAAGGCCGACCGCTTGTCAGAGAAACTGGACGAACTATAGGAACGTGGTTGTTCGAAGACATTATTTGCCGATGGGGCTCCTTGGCCCTAATCGTAACAGACAATGGGCCACCATTCCTCGCCGCCTTAAAGTGGTTGAAGCAGAAATATGGTGTACGAGGTATTACGATCTCCCCGTACAACTCGAAAGCGAATGGAAAAATTGAACGACCACATTGGGACGTCCGTCAAGCATTGTACAAAGCCACTGGTGGAGACGTTTCCAAGTGGTATTGGTTTTTCTTCCACGTTATGTGGGCCGACCGTGTGACTATCAGGAAAGGATTGGGCTGTTCCCCGTACTTCTTGACCACGGGAGCGCATCCCATCCTGCCGCTCGATATAACTGAAGCGACTTGGCTTGTGGAATTACCAGACGGCCCTTTGACCACCTCGCAATTAATTGCATTCCGCGCCCAGGCTTTAGCGAAACACAGACAACACGTAGACGAAATGCGTGATCGCGTCGACCGAGAAAAGATTGAGCGCGCAATCCAATATGAGAAAGACCATAAATACTCGATTAAAGACTACGTCTTCAGACCCAAGGATTTAGTACTCGTCCGTAACACAGCGGTCGAGGCCTCCTTGGATAAAAGATGAAACCGCGATACATGGGACCAATGGTGGTCATCGCCCGTGACCAGGGCGGTGCCTACATTTTATCCGAATTGGACGGTTCAGTCTGGCAAAATAAAGTCGGCGCGTTCCGTGTAATACCGTACTTTGCACGGAAAACCATTACCCTGCCCGACAGCATTTTACGGTTTATTGACATCTCAGAAAAGTCCCTTGACGAATTAAAGGGAACGGTTTTACGAAACACCGCCGAAAACGACATAGACTTTACATTTGATGGAGTAAAGCTACGAGACTGGAATAGTGACGATGACGACGATGATTCCTCCACGGATGACTCGGAATCAGAATCCAGTCCTCCCGCCGCCCCTCCCCGTCAAACGCGTAGTAAAACTTTCCGCAACCCTGCTAAAACGAAATAAGCACCACGAACTACATCACAGTGTGGGGGAGACCGACGAATCCTCTTCCCCTTCTCTCTCCTGGTTTATTCCCAACTCGCGTTGTCGAGCGGTCACTTCCTCGCTAACCGTGGAGGATCCGGATGCCTCGGTTGGAGCACTGAGCAGTTCACCCATTAGGTGGATGTATTCATGAGCATCAGACTAATGCACAGAGAGGATTCTTAATTGTTCCTCCACGCCCAGAAGCAGCGCGTCGAGAATGTCTGGCGAAACATTCTCCGCGTCCATCCTGCACCAATGCGCGTACCGCGCTGACATTTCGAACTCATCCATCTACGACGATATCAGACCCCAAATAAACGAATATGACAGACGACGACCTGACTTGTGCCATGCACCACAAAACCCGGAAACTTGCTACATCCAAATCAGCTGGCGCGCCTCTCACCAGAGCGCGTACCATGCGTGTCATCGCTTGCGCCCTGACTAAAGCGGCCCCGAAAACAGGGATATCTGTACTCGACATTTTGTGTCATCCAAGCTTCTGCTTGGTGATGCCTTATGTATTGCAGTGTTCCACACTGTTTTTCAGAACGAAAGTGCTACACAAACTGCCAAGACCATTGGTACCTGATCGATCGAGCTATTTTTGGAACTACCGACGACTGCCTCTACGACGCGGCTAGCGCTTCTACTTTGCAGGCGGCTCTAGTTCATTTGGAACAATGGCCCCGCATGGCGCATCCTATACCCTTCTGGATGCATAATCTCCTCCTCATGCCGCGTATAATAAATTTGCGCTATATTATGGAACGCCGCCCGACGAAGCAGCGCGGCGTCCTGAATATCTTTAGCCGCCTTTTGAAGAGCACATCCCACGCTTGCCGGAATAGCGTGTGGGCCTGCAACGAAACTGCGGGCATCGATCATGACCTGCGCGGGAATAGTGTCCGGCTGTAAACGAAATTCAGCCACAGATTGAGTAACGAAATAGTAAACCACAAACGAACAATGGTTAAGAACGGAGCTATCGCCAAGTCTTCTAATAAAATGGCGTACATCACAGCAGTCCAGTACACCGAACTCCCCGATGGCCGAAAATCATCGCTGGGCAGGTTGCTGGTCGAGCGCGCGAACAACGTCTCGTGTACTTGCAAACCATACGACGGAGGTTCCGTACCGACTTCTGGAGCAGACACCGGGCTGACAGGACGAGCTGCACGCGCGTAGCGACGACGTTGGCGGTAGGACATGGTTCCTGCCTCCTTCCACTCCCAACCCGTTTCTTTTATGCTCTAAACCTGCGCGCGGCATCGCCGATCCAGCTTTGAAAATTTCTGAAGAATTGTTTTTCTGAAAAGAAAAAGATGGGAAGCCGATGGCTTGACAACTGAAGCATGACAGACCAAAGCAATTGAAATTTCGGATCTATCTATCTAGACGAAAAATGATAGACGGTTGCTGTAGTTCAAGATCTCAAAGAACACGAGATTTCTACTCTACAGGCCCGGAACGCGATGGTACATAACTTTAAACGGCCTTCCCCTTCTCCTCAGGAAGAGTCTCGATCACAGGAGTTTCGTCCACGACAGACAAAGGCTCGAGGACGGAGTTGAGCTCGTCCATATACTTTAGAAGCGCGGCGATGTGTGCGGCAACGCGCTCACGGCCCACTTCGAAGTCGCGACGGACTTGATCGTGAGCTACAGCAGAAGACGCCCCGGGAACGGAAACGATCTCGCGGCCCCGCCGGATAACATCTTCGATAGCGGCCGTATCTAAATTGATAAAACGAAAGTATCAGTGATGAAATCGGCAGACGAAACATAAGATTTAAAAAGACCAACCAAGACTAGCTTCAACGACGGGCTCGAGACGACGTCTCTTGCTACTAGAACCTTCCGCATAATCCGCAACGGGAACAGATTTCCTGGAGCTACGGGTACGAGGCTATAATCAAAAAGGGTCAGAACGCCAAAGATAAGACGAAAAAGAAAAGGGATTACCCTTTTCGCCTTTGGCGACGATTCTTCCTCGGAAAGCTTCATGCCGTTCAGTAAAACGGATATTTGAGCTAGACAACCACGATTACCATGTCAGTCTCGTCCTCAGGGGAACCCATTTCGGTGTCTTCTTGAGCAAGGCGAGACCCTGGCTCACACAATTGAGTAGCGGAAAAGCTGACGTCCTCCACGGACTCACGCTTAAACTAGCAGAAAGGAAGAAACGATGAATAACAACGACAAAGACGAAATTGTCAGACGAACATACCTGAAGGTTACGAGCGCGGTTGTCCCGCTCACGAACAATAAGGGTACACATATCCGACAGGCGCTTCAACAGTTGCGAAGCGCCTCCGCCGAGTTTGATGACCTTATGAAGCTGGAAGACGAGCTCCTCCTTCGCGCGGTCGCCGAATACGCTCGCCAAGATATCACGCTCATCTTGCTCAGTAATCTAAAACGAAGAATTAGCACGAAACAAGAAAGAACAGCTAGCAGACGAACCAATAGCCTAGCAAGAGGATCCATGTATTTGACTTGACGACCGACAGGAATTTCGCCTGTATCGGCGAACTGGTCACGAAGACGAACGAAGATATCACGGGAGGACATAGGACTGAGAGGAGAAAAAGAGGATAATGGGTTGAGACTTTACCACCCATCAGTCCAGCTTTTATGCCCTCGAAGAGGCAGTCTGAAAAGACCTGGAACCTGCCGTGGTTTTTCCACGAATTTGACAATTGACTGGACGACGAGCAACCAGAAGTCGCCGCGGTGTTTGAAATATCATCGAGCGCGCCATGGCATTTACCCCGATCACCATCACCGGTTTCCGATCTACCGAAGGGCGGGAAGCGCGCGTAATAGCGCCTAATCTTATCTCGTTCCTAACTCGGGGGAGTCAGATCTTCAGTGTGGGGGAGATATAGATGTGCCATCAATAATTTATTTTGATTGCACGGCACCGCGAAAGCATAACGAACAGGAACGAAGAAAACAGGAACCAGGGACCGAGAATAACCTTCGAGGTCCAAGATTCAAACTTTGTTGGAATCTCAAGACGAAACGCGATTCCAGAAGATTGTATGTTACATTTTTGAAAGACAACTATGCGAATGATATGGTACATTTTGTGCGATAACTATGCAAAGACTACTTTAAAAATACAAACAGCAAATACAAACGGGGAAAACACGACAAAGTACCCAAATATAAAGATATAGGATATATAACAGACGAATTAGATAAAAGATTCACTTAACTCTCAAGAAGAAAATGAGAAACGACCAGCGAGGAAACATGACCACAGAAGTGAGAACACCAGAAGAGCCCCTAGAGACCATAAAGAAAAGCCACAGCATCGTCGTACCGAGAACCTCCGCCAGAGGGCAGCTCCAGACGGTCCGCCAGCTCTGCCAGACGAGATAACGCCTGATCCCGACGAACGGGGAAAGTACGGAGACGAGCAACCGAACGACCTATCAGATCGGACGTAAAGTTGACGTCGTCGACGACACCTACGAGTTCTAAGGGGAATAAGTACAAGTCAGGAAAGGGAACGAGAAGACTT
Organism: Hypsizygus marmoreus; assembly: GCA_013433165.1. Lineage (NCBI taxonomy): Eukaryota > Fungi > Basidiomycota > Agaricomycetes > Agaricales > Lyophyllaceae > Hypsizygus > Hypsizygus marmoreus. The sequence continues at coordinate 19,551 of JABWDO010000022.1, read as the reverse complement.
ACCACGAATATCACCCTGAGGAAAGTTGACGGAAGGACGAAGATCTACCATCCTTTCTGTCGACACCTCGAACGAGCACCCCTGACGATTCTCCGCGTAACAACGCCCACAAGCGAGATCTTCCCCCCGCGACTCACAATCGTCGGCCCTCCCGCAGGCGAAGCAGGACGCGCAACAGGTGTAGGACTAGAAAACGAAAATCTAGTGAATAAGAAAAGAAGATAATAGACTTGCCCAACGTACCGAAGAGAATTCGAGCGGGGCGGGTGTCACAGAGGATGGCCCCATCAAGAGGTCGACGGCCGAAGCCTCAGCGGGCGAAACGAATAAAGTCTGCCGCAGTAAGCGGGAAATCGAACTAAACGAACAAGTTCGAAACGTACCGGGAGCGAAACACCTGCTAAGTAGGAATACTAGAAGACCGGATCAGTCAGAGCAGACGAAAAGACTCGATTGAAAACACGCACTGAAGGGTAGTGTTTGCCCGACCCACCTACCAAGATCCACGGGTTCCACTGTGCCGGTGGGGAAGGAAACCATTTGAGATGCGTAGCCATCGCGCGGCACAGGTTGACCACCGATGCATGCTCGCGAGCGGTGGGGTGTGCAAGCACGGCACACTGAAGATCGACGCGTTAGAAACGTCAAAAAACCGAGAAAAACGAAGGTTAACGTACCACGCCAGGGGTCCACGACTCGAGCTGCCTCCGCAACGCAGGTACCTCCCCTTCGGTCGAGATCCCTTTAAAACTCTTCACCTCCTCGAAAACGAGCCGGATCGGCGCGAAAACATCGATCGAGACGTTGGAAACGGATGAGGACATTGTAAATGACGAAAAAGAACAAAGAACAAAGACTTAGAAACGAATGAGAACGGTTAAAAACGAAAGAAACCAGAAGGAACGAAGTGACTTGAATCGACCTCAAAAAGTTGAACAAGCGCCCGTCACGCCTACCCCATTTGGCAGACAGGTAACATAGAGAGTCGAACGGAATATTCGACTTGATGTGGCTGATAATCGCGCTCAACATGGAAGAAGAAATATGTTGCCGTTACGCAGAAGCATTCAATTGAATGAGATTGGCGGAGATTTCCCCAGTGACGTCAGGGTCTTTCCTAAAGCGGAAGATTCTTTGCCTGATTCACCAGAACTGAAGTGACCGGCGTTCTACAAAGAATACGAACCGCGGTACGAGATGCGCCACAAATGACCCACCATCCTGGCTCATACAGTCCGTTCTGACTGGAGTCAGTATTTCAGTGTGGGGGAGATGATAAGATGCACTCGCGTCTGCGCGTGAATTTGCGCATTTTCACTAGAAATTATCGTTTCATTGGACACAAACCAACGGGAATTACTGCAGTCATTAGCGAGACTCCAGCTAGTTGACTTGTTGCCTCGCGGGACAGACACACCCAGTGCAGCAGGAGGCGAGGCTGATAACGAATCTTATCGTCTTTCCATACTCGGTCACGAAGCATCAGATCGACGGGGACCTGTCCAGTCCCTTCGATCTAAGCATCCCGTGGGAATATACATCGAACCAAGGAGTTGGCGCATGGACCGGAATGTATTGAACTAGACCCCGCCGTAACCACGGATGACTCTGAGGGCTCGGGCAGCAACCTTTACGCTCCCGACAGATCTCGAGACGGAAACCCCGAATTCCTCGATCATATCTCAGGAACGAATCTGATCCGCGCACACGTGACTTACGCGACGCGACCAATTAGCCACCGATCGCGGTTACTCTCTGGGCCACTGAATGGAAAAGACACTGGAAAACTTCAGTACGATCGGTTGCGCTCCGACAGACGTTGGAAGGGGAAGCTTAGGCTAATCCTCCTTCCTCTCCGGAGCTCTTCCACGAATAGAAACGATGCGATTTGACTGCACCGCCGGTAAAACGCTACGGCGGCGCATTCAACATAACGACGAATGCATGAGGAATCGCGGACGTGTTTCCGACGGACACACGACGGTGCGCCGACGAATAGGCAGCTGTTTAGGGTACAGGGTACCCGGCTTCTCGAGTAGGCGTAGACCGATTGCCGCACATGTATATAGTAGATAGTTCGCGTTTGTAGAAATGGAGACTAGAGTTCCCATCTCATTTGTGCAGACGAACGTGCAATAAGAAAGACTCGAAACCTCTCTCGACCGTGATCCCCGTGTGGATAGCACCTAAGAGATAACGAAGACCCATAAGCCAGTGTGCTTGAGCTAGCGTGCTCGACCCTCGTCCCAGTGTGTTCGAGTTTAGGAAGTCAGTGTACTTCGAACCCGTGTGTTCACCCTTCGTCCCAGTGTGTTCGAAGTTCAGACCGAGTCAGTGTACTCAAAACCGACCGTTGAATCGACGTAAGACTCGCAGAGAGTTTTATTAGACCAACAAACCAACCCCCACAGTGCCTGCACTATAAAACCGTACAGACCCTAGTAGTGTTGTCCCTCGAGACGCTATACTATCGCCTAGACCTTCTCGTCGAGTACTACCTCTTCGAAGTATCTTCCCTACGACCCAGTCAAATACGAAACCTGACTTGGTGTGAGGCTTCTCAGTCCTCTACCCCAAAGAACCCGTTCGTTCGTCGTTGTTGTGTTGAGTGTGATTTGAGTGGATAGGATTGAGTGTGGTGGTTAGAGCCATCTTCATTCGTTGCATCTCTTCACGACTACCCCGAACCCAGCATCTCAACGGGTCCAGCTTTTGGATTAGGTCTGACAAATGTTCCCAAACTTAGACTATGAAAGATGAAGCATGTCTAGCATGCCGGGGCCTTACTTCTCAGATTGAAGCCCCACGCAGTCAGGCAACAAGTTCTGCTCCAACGATTAACACGCACCACCCTGGCTTTCAGCAACTTGTGAATCGGATGCGCAATCGCGAAGAGCAGCTTCGGAAGTACAAGTCCAATGTGTGTGATCTTTGTAATGATTTCTCCTGTTGCCTATGACTCATATGTTCTTCGTGTTGCAGAGCCTCAATCTCGAGCGAAAGCTCAAGGTTGCTGAGAGCCGCATTGCTGATTCTGCCCGCCTTAGCATGCTTGTATCCCAGAACAATGTCGCCGAGATTTCAAGTAGCGTTCAGGGAACGTGCCAGTACAAAGGAATTATCAGTCGTGTTGAGCGCGCCATTGAAGGGGAGTATCGAGCGCGCCAGCATGGTGCCGACGATGCAGATTTAGCCGTCTTGACGCGTCGCCTTGGTGGGCGCCAGCTTCTCTTTGCAATGAATCAGTCTATAGGCCTGGCGGCTTTGGCGGCACTTCGAGACCGACTCCGAACAATCACGATCATTCCCAGTATTGGTCGCATCGCGGCCACCGAGATCCTTGCGAACATCGCGGCCCTTTTTCGTGGGGACCGCGAAGCTGTATCAGCCCGCTGCGGCCGCAGCCTGTTGATCGACGAGATTTCGCTTGATGAGCGGCCACACTGCACGAGATTTGCCAACAAGGTTGGAGGCCTCTGCTCGGAGCATTCTCAGGACCTCAACCTGACGATCACGGGAGTAGAAGCTCTCGAGGTTTTAGCTGATGCTGTCTGCGGGGAAACACCAACCTGTCGCCATGGAAAGGAGGCAGCCGCAGCTGGAATTGCAGCTTTTCGCGGTTTTAATTATAGTGTTCGGCCTGTCTTGGTGCCCCCTACGTGCAAGATGCAGAATTGGCGCGATTCAATGCCGACGATTTCTCTCGTCCTCAAGTGTTGGAAGGAATCTGAAGATGGCGAGAAGGGTCGCGGTCCTATCTGGTCAGTCGCATCCGGTGGTGGCGCCACTCGGCGCCTTGCCTTCTATAACCTGGTGATGAAGCACACCCTGGACCCAGCGGCCGAGCTTTACGATATTCTTCATAAGCTTGCCGGATTAAATTTAAAAACGGGTGCCGGCAACGTTGCGATGGACTTTGATTACAAACATATATTTTAACGTGGGTCAACTTCTACTCATCTTTCATTCACATTTACTTATGACCTTTCAGGTTTCTGTACAATGCTCCGCTCGGTTGAAGGAATGGTCATTGGCAATATCCTGATTAAACGCCAGCTCCTCGCAAATTCCTTCTCTTGATACCTGGAGAAAGGGAGGAATCTGTTGAGCTTCTTTTGGAGCCAAACGATACACAGGATGTGCCTCGTGCTGCTGACCTCCCGCAAGCAGCAGCTTTCCTTCGCTTTCTCAACTCCGAAACCGTGGCAACTTTTGACCCGTCTGAACTCTCGACGTTTCGAGCCCTGCGTGTCCTCGGGGACCTACTACATTCTCTCGCGGAACCATCTGCCAATCTCAAGCTGCCACTTTCAGAGCAGGTCGAGCACCTCTCGACCTACTCGCACCTCGCATTTGCACTGTATCGAAAGCATACCACATCGTTCATGTCTAATTAGCTCTGTGGTGGTAGCCAGTCCGTGGTCAAGAATGCCATGTTCTTCATTGCGAAGCAGCAGCTACTCAATCCGCGGGAGCGAGTTCATTTAACTCAGCTGGGTGGTGGCAGGCTGGAGAATCACTTCGGGCGTATCAGGATGATTGGCGGGCATTATCCCAACTGCGATGCAAAAACCCCGGTGGAACGCATTGCAGCTGCGCTCAGCATCGAGGACATTTTGGATTGCCATCCAACGTGGGATCAGGGCTCTCGTCGACTTTCGCTTCGCCGCGTGCAGCATGTTGACCATTATAAACCCGGAATGCATATCGGCGATGTAATCAGTGGGAATGTCGTACTCCATGTTTCTTGGAGTAGTGGCTGCCAGCGAGCTGCGATTGCGCTTTCTCGAGAAGCCATTAGTTGCGACTTCGAAGGGCTTTTTTCATCGGATGTTGGCATCGACATTCTTTCCCCCTTTGGTGGGGGACAGTATCCTGGTGTGGCATCTGAGAAGGATCGCTCGCTTCCCAGCGAGGCGGCACCAGGCGCAGTCAATCCATCCACATCCCTTACCTCTGAGTTGTCCCGCATCAATGCCGCCGATACTGAAACTGATAGCTCCACTGCTGAGCTTGTCCGCGATCTTCAACTTTGTGCCCAGCCGAGTGATCTTGATGGTTTCTGCCTCGAGGATCTCTTTGAAGGGCCACGAGACTACGATGTTCCAGTGGCACTTTCCGAGCCTGAGGCCGATCCGCTCATCGCTCCGCTGGGGCCCACTCGGATTGGGTGGAATTTGAAGGCAAAAAATACCACAAAGCTTCCCTCATACGCTGCATCTTCCAGGCTGGTAGCCGAAAAAGCTTCGAGCGCATTGGCCGCGCGAAGGTGTTCTCAAGTGTTTGGACATTCTCCACTGGCTCGAAGCCTCTCAATATTAACTCGGATAATTTCACTGGTATTGCGAAGTTCCAGGTTGGTGACGTGTATGCGACACTTGTCGAAACTGGAGGCGCAGTTGCACCTGGTGTGTTGCAGGCAATCGCCATTGGTCGCGGTCCGCCACACGTTCACCGAGTCAGTGAACGCGAAATCTATCTACCCGATTCCAACATTGCGTTAATAGGCCAGCTGCTGCATATGATTCCTGCCATTCAGACTCCTGTCGACATCACTCCCGCCGCTGACGCGGCGTTGGCTTCAGAGACGCAAGATGGCTCTGACTGCGCATGGGTATGGTCTGGGTCCTTCGTTCAGTTCAATACCACCGAGGCAAAATCTTCTGCGGTTGCCGCAAATGCTGTTTCTGTGCCCACAGAGCAGGTCACCCGAAAATCCTTGCTGGTAACATCACCAAGCTGTCTCGTTCAGGCGCTGTCTGCAAAGGCCATTGACCCCGCCATTCTTCCTGAAGCCTCTCTGCATCGTCGCAAAGGTGGCGCAAGGACCTGGTCAGTTCCACATTTGGCTCTCGCGAACCTAGCAGATGCGCCCTGAGACGTAGCACCGGAAAAGAAGTGGTTGGCCAAAATTCCCGTCTGCGGTACAGGGTGCGGAAATCCGTTTCCATACCAAAATGTCGATGGTTCGCTATTTCGCAGCTCTTCAACTTCCATATCTTGATACTTATATTCTTGTTATTCTAGGATCCGGAGCCTTTGTTGCGCATGCAAGCACAACGAGCGCTGACATGCAGGACGACCATTTCCCGTGCCGAATCTGTGGGAAAAAGCTCAGTCCCGCGAAGCGCTGTGGTCATATGTCTGGACACATCTTACGAGCGATGCGCAGCGTTCCGGAGCACAGTGCAAAAGATACCGCTGGTCATGACCAGCCGCGCGCATTCTGCGGACGGTCACCAGATGGAGGAACATGTAGTCTTGTGTGCGCAACAGGACGACATCCCCGCGCCGCATCTACATGCCCTCTCGCCCACGACTTCGCATTTGGCCCAGCTGCTAAGGGGTCTGCATCAACGCCCTCGACAAATGTTCCCATCATATGTGAACTCTGTCCAATGCCGGTGAAGTACTCAGGTACGACACCTCTGAAAGCCATCCGGAAGTGCAATATGCATGACCACATTCGTGTTGCCCATCCTGGTCATTCGCTGCGCTCTCTTTCAGCGAGCTTTCTTGGGAAAATCGAGATCTCATATGACGAGGAGATTGCTCTCGGGAATCCCCGGGAGCAGATTCCTCCAGCTGCCATTTCCCTTGCCGTCCCCACAACAGTGGCACCCATGTCTTCATTCTCTGCCAGAAGGCGGAAGAGACAACAGACTGATGCAGGGCTCACTAACGATAGACTTTCAAACCGGCGACGGTACTAAGTTAACGATGCTCGTTTTTGCGCTGCTAATATGTTAAACACAATGATTTATACTCCGCACATAGTTATATTTCAACGTAATTGTATATAGTCTCTCTTTACACCTTGCTAATTCTACTGTACCTATTCCCTTACCTCCCTTCCTCGACGTTTGTACTGTATGGTTCATTTTAATCTAATCTACAGTGTTGCGATGCTATCACATTGATCTCATCATCTTTTGGGCCGAAAGGCGGTGGCAGAGATGTACCTGACCCGACTGAACCCGGAAGGAGTTTCCTTTTCCTACAGGTGGGTACGTTTGGGGTCTTGACATGAGATTTCCACCTTCTGTGTCTCAAATTCTGATTCCGGACGCCTCTTGTCGTTGGCATCTTTTTTCTATTATCGAACCACTGTGCCGATATCGGACCGCAACGTTTTTGGCCAGATTATATCCTGGTAGAATACCGGAATCCAAGCTATAATGTGGGTGAAATGTGCTCATTACTTGAACATTGGTTATAGATTCTGTTTCGATGGAACCTATTCGATGGAACCTAGACGGAATCTGGCGGAAATCTGGCAGTGAGAATCTGTTGATGATGATGATGAGTTTAGTTTAACGCCGGCAAGCTACACTACAGAGCTAAGAGGCGTGGGTAGATGTCTACCCAAAGATAAGACTCCGAAGAGTTAAGTATCGAAAAGTGTGAACGAAATATGTAATCAGTGGGATTAAAAGTCTATTCGTATAAGACAGATCGGGCGGGGCGTGGTGGCGGGGGATTTGAAAAGATGAGAGAGATGGATTGGAATGGTGTGATGTAGGTCAGTGTGGACGAAGGAGAGAGACAGAAGCGACAAAAAGGTAACATAACACAGTTGAGAATCTGTTGATTCCCGCCACATCCGAGTCCTAACATTGCATAATCTCAAGTTTCAACGCGCAGTGTCCGAGTGTCCGAACCGATCACCGGGCCGGCATCGATTAGAGGCCACGTGATGCTCGCAGTGGTTGCGACCGCCAGTCATGTGATCCGCCAAAATCTGCAGTTCCGATTTCTGAAAAGTTGAATTTCAACTTGAATTGAACTTATTTGAACCGCTACTATAAACTTCAGAAAGTTCCCGTTCCAACTTCAAATGCTTTAAGCTTGACTCAGTGGCGGCGCTGCTTGACTCTTGTATTTCTGCAATTTCGTCGGCCTCGCTAAATCGACACCACTTCGAAGATCCACTGCGACTTGGAGTCCTCAGCAATGGAAGCGAGATCAGCTTCAAGTTCACAGTCGACCCAGCATTCGCCTTTCCTACTGCAGTTGCTCAGGACAGATAGCAGTTGGCAAGTATCGAATAATCCATCCACCAGGAGCTCGCCGCTGCCCCCTGCAGCGAGGCTATCAGAACCTTTCAAGGCATTGCCGTGGCTAACCAATGTCCTATTTGAGAGTTCCAATCTGCAACACGTAGGGGAAAAGATTCCGGTACTGAAAGCAAGTGGCCTATTTAATACACTCAAGTGAAACGATACTAAAAGATGTGCAGAAATATATAGAAGTGATGGATGACCAAGAGCAGCTTCCCTTTCGAGCATCGGCGGATGCTTATTCTGTGTTCGAAAATTCTATTCGCGAGCCTCCTGCGCAAGGATCACCGGATTCGCGCAAGGCGGAAGAAGCATTGTTTGCCGTTCTCATGCAGTATCGCGTCGTTGACATAGCAGCATTTACATTTGCGGACAGCCCCTCTGAAGAAACCCCAATTCGAGAAGTACCCTCTGACCTCCTTCCATTCACATCAAAAGTGGTCAGTTGCATCCTTATTTGTTATTCGCCTCTTGCGCGATGTTTTGACGGGAAACATCGGCAGGCACTAGAAAAGCTCAATGACTGGCCGGCCGTCTTCAAGGAGAACTCCAATGGGCTTCAGGAACACATTGATCAACATCCAAATGAACTTAGCAAGGGCGCTAGATATACTGGCCGAAGGCAGGCCCGGTTTCTATATACCTCCATATGTCGGACAGAGATCAAGAGAAAAACCCTCGCTACTATTCTGAATCTAGAAATGGCAGCCTTTAACCTGCGGATCCTGCTAGAGGTGCGTCGCCGAATTCCGCGGCGGATTTGGATGCGCTTGCGCACCAACTAATTGCTACGTAGGGAAACTTAGAGCTTCCGAATGATATTCAGAAACTCGAGGAGTACCTCCAAACTGAGTGCGTTTCCGCGTCCCCCGATAGCGCGTGTTCTCGACGAATGTGCTAACTATAGGCATTAGCGACGAGCCCCAGGACAATATCATCTGGAACCGAGCGGGCCTCACGATGCAAAATTTGCGTGGGCTGCTGTATGTTGCACTGGCTTTATCGCCACTTTGCCTTCTGCTCGGCCGGAACATGAAGCAACCTCCCGGAAGGGAAGTTTTACTCAAGGTAGCGATTCCGTTGCTTTTTTCACTTGAGTTTGCGATCCCAATGCTAAAATCGTGGTAGTACTGGAAGAGCTTTGCTGTGTGCCGACGGCCAGCGCCTATCCACAATGCAGAAAGAGAGCTGTGGCGAGTTATCTGGGACGTAGCAGCGGGTGAAGACTTGCTTCCTCGACTCAAGCAAGCGTTCAACAAAATAGAGCAAGAGTTTTCTGCGAGGCACCCTGTTGAGGCTATTGATTGGTTCCAATTGCCGATTGCTACGCAGTGTGAGTGAAGATCTGCGAAGGCGGGTAAATTAATTTAATAATTTCTACTTTCAGCTGGTCCCCTCGTCCTCAGAGTAGAGCCTCATATCCAAAGTGGTGCTCGACCAGATACGACTGCCCCTCCAACCTGCACATGGCCGATTTCGGCGCGGCCGCCAAGTCCTGCATGGCCGCCGAGTCCTGCGTGGTCACCGAGTCCTGCATGGTCACTGAGTCCTGCATGGTCACCGAGTCCTGCGCAGTCGCCAACCCCGGCTGCCCGCCCCACGATGCCCCAGGAAGATGAGGATGAGGGCATGGGTTCGGGCGAGGAGCAAGAGCAGACGACGCCCCAGGAAGATGAGGATGAGGGCATGGGTTCGGGCGAGGAGCAAGAGCAGACGACGCCCCAGGAAGATGAGGATGAGGGCATGGGCTCGGGCGAGGAGCAAGAGCAGACGACGCCCCAGGAAGATGAGGATGAGGACATGGGCTCGGGCGAGGAGCAAGAGCAGACGACGCCCCAGGAAGATGAGGATGTCGATGACAAAATGAGCGAAGATGGGGAGGATGGCAGCCCTGCAGCCACGCAGAAGAGAGAAGCGAGCAATCAGGAGAAGATGAAGAAGCCCAAAAAGAAGCCCAAAAAGAAGCCCGCGAAAACGCCTGCGAAGAAGTCTGTGAAGGCGCCTGCCGCGAAAGCTGGCAAAGAAAGGCTGCTATCAATTATCGGAGACATTAAGGAAGAAAAATTTGAGGTACTTGCTCTCTCGAATACCCAGTTTGTCGAAGTGATAGACTTGACAGCCGAAGAGGTACGCACCTTAGCCTCTTTTCTGAGGGCAGTAGCTGAAAAGTGTTAGAGTGATGATGATAATGATGCAGAAACTCAAGTGCTCGCGATCGCTGGGGGTGAAATGGTAAGAGTGAAACTTCCCGTGCGCGTCCCAGATCATCATGCTGACCTTCACCTAGAAATGTGCTGGAGATGTCGAATTGTCTTTCGCCACTCCAGATATGCAGCAACCAGATTACAAGTTTATCCCTACATTTCACGTAAGCTCTTCACCAGGTTAAAACCTCCATCACTGACCCGCTCTGCTTCAAAAGTTCCAAGATGAGGTCGAGTGGATGTACAAGATGCATGAGGCTGTTTCCCAACACTACACAAATGGGAAGCCCGCACATATTTCTGATCCGACTCAATCCTGCATTTGTGCCATTCCATCCGCAGAATATGCCAAACTTACACCTGGAGACGTTCTTCACATCCTCCGGCGCAATCACATTGTCATCGTAGGCGAGCCTCACGAGAAATATCAATTTGATTTGGAAGGATTGAGCCTGCTGGAGGTGGAGCCAGATAGCAGAACGATTATCCATGGTAAATCCATTGCTTTTGGGGCTGTGTTGCAATGCTTATGAAGCCCCAGACCTTTCTATTCCAAAGGACAAAAATTGTCCCAACATTCGCCACCGAAGAGGGATTGCTCAAGATCTTATCAAGGGTGCCTTAACTCCCAATCCCAAGTCACTTAACGCACTTGACTTCCCTTTGACGGCTGATCCCTTTCCACCACAAAAATATTCCAGCGGCAGCGTGGCTTGGAGGATAGCGCTTGGCAAGGGATTCTGCAAGCGAGACGAAAATATTCCTGTGACGGCCCTGCGGTGGGGACTAGCAGCCACGGCTGGTGCTTATCACACATGCCACATAGACTGCGACGGGTTTGGTACTTTGATTCAGGTCGATGTTGGGGCAAAGCTCTGGTTCATTGCATGCCCCAAGAATGGTCGGTCTTTCGATGATTTTGGTCATATCGATCAATTTGGAAAGGGTTTCGATTTGGAAGGGGCCAATGCAGACCGCTGGCAGTGGGAATGCGTGGTCCTTAAGCCAGGAATGAAGTTGTACGTGCGCTGCCTATTTTTACCTGAACCATTGTTTAAAAACACCCAGGATTATGCGCCCAAACACTCCTCATGCTGTTGTGACGCCTGAAGATACAATTTGCCGAGGGGGACACTTTTATTCTTCAGCGACTTTGCGCGACACAATCTTTGGAATCTTCCATACCTTTGTGGGGAGCCGCTTCATTACAAACACGGAGCACACCAACGCCTCTCGCATGCTGCTGGGTCGCCTTCTTGCCTATTACCATAAATACCTCACCGAGCGCACCCGAGAGGACTGCAGTAAGTGTTACCTTCCCATATATTTGAAAGTCAAAAATCTCCCCTAACTTATCAGGGCGAGATATGACTCATGTGCCTAATGTCGAGACATTTGACGGCCTTCTTGATTTGCTATGCCTCTGCAATTTCTTCGAGATGGGGAATGTGCTCAGTGCTTGGACATATACCTATGCTGGGCACAGCGCAAAAGAGAGGAAGCGGATGATCAAGGCTAGGTCCCGGTCTCGGGAACTCATCGAGTGGTTTTTCTCTCGATACCAGCTGGTTGACGAATCCGGGATTACGATTCAGGGAAAAGACGAACTCTGTTATCCTTTTCTGGCGCAGCAGGCTCGCGCTCTTCTTAATTACAAAACCGAGGCCTGGGAGATGGACATAGTGGGCGAAGAGGGGCCCAGTTGCACCCCAAGCAAGGTCCGACAAGCCATTTTCGATTGCTTCAAGGATCGGCCAGTGCTGTCGGTATATACGAAGGTGGATACCCAAGTGCGAACGTTCGCTTGGACAGGACCGACATATCAAGTCATCGAGAAAACTGCCTCGGCCCAATCCCAAATCTGTAAGCGATGAATCATTATGCTACATTGGAGCAGCGTATATTAACGAGCAGCAATCTACAGTCCCTCAGGATGGCTACACATACGACGACACTGTGTTTTTCAAGTTCTCCGGCAGCCAAGAGCGGGCCAATGATGCCGATGTAGCGAGCGAGCCAGAAGTTGAAAGCGAGGAGTCAGATGGGGGCGAATATCGCCCCCGGTCCTCATCTAAACTGCTCAGGGATAGTGTCTCCGCGGCCAACCTGACGAGGAAGCGGCAAGCTACTTCGGACCCACCGAGCGACTCTGCACTCGCCGCCAGAGACTTTGAAAATACTACCCGCCGCCGCAACCGTGCCAAGAAGATCAAGAGGAGGAATTGAAGTCATTATCAGTATATACTTGCGCGCACTAAATATACATACTTTACACCTTATAACAAAGCCAGTTGAAACCCCTTGTGCCAATACCTGCCGCCACATCCTCGCGACGCGGCTGGCCCATCGCGTTACCGTGGCTCCGGCCCCTCAATCAGTCGCGGCGTTGAACTTGACAGCTAAATTCATATCGATAGGCACATCCCACCTCTCATACATGCAAGATTACATAGCCAATTATTATATCAGCCTGTGCAGGCCTGCACTTTGGCTACATCCGCACCAAGTCCGCATGCTAACGTCAGATCAATGTGAATACTATCACCGCGCTGGACTTAGTAGTGACTTTTGCTCTTCTCACCAAGGCTTATTATGGGCTTGATTTGACTCATGCCTGGTATGTATACACTCATTCAAACGGATTGCACCTAACTTTGATGAATAAATAGGCTCGTCATACTGGTGCAGTGTCGATGTTCAAAGTGTTGCGCTACCAATTGCGAACGATCAAAGCGCGACATACCAAGAAGGACGAGGAACTCAAGATCAGCGAAACGTGTTTACTGCCGGGGGAGCATACGAATCAATCAATGAGGAACCGCCGCCAAGTGAAGAACCGCCTAGCGAAGGACCACCGACTCCTCAAACCGTCGCAAGCGCCGACGAGCTGGACTCGGAAGACTATCTTGAACCTTATTTGATGTCGGACCCAGGACTTGACTTTGGATTTGACTTCGGCGGGCTAATTCTTAACGTCGACTTTGCCCGCGAGTCAAGCCCAGGGGAGGACAACTCGCAGCTTCCGGAAGACAATTGGGAGCCTTCTGGCGATCTCGGTATCAACGAAGCACAAGATCCGCTGGTGGCTGCCACCTCTGACGATGACGACGAGGGCATGGATGAACCGGCAATCCTCGCTCCAGCCTTTCGTGAGGCGCCTCCCATCCGACTTCTGCACCTCCAGACCATCACTGATAATGTGTTTGGCTCCAGAACAGTCGTTGAGTCCAACAACCAGCTCCTCGATGGACTCGATCTCATCTCGCTTTGTAACTCCCTCCCTGATGGCTCTATGTATCCAAAACGGGCGCGGACATTTGTGACTGCGAAAAGGCGGCTTGGTCTGAATGCGGATGGGTACACTGCAATTTTAAAGAGTCCGATCTGCACTCGTTGTTTCAAGTACTATTCTATTCAGGACATCCAGAATGCGACGTCCCCGAAGTTCGCGGTAAGAAGATGCAAAGGAGTCTTCTGCTGCCAGAAGCGGGCAGCCGACGATCTTGAAGAAGACTGAGGGTCGGTACCAAAACGTTACCTAGCGAAGATCCACTGTTACTCTCCGATTGAGAAGACAATCCAGCCTTTTTGTTCCGGCCAGATTTTGTTCAAAATCTACGCGATACCTCGAAAGACATTAATATTGGCCGGCCTTCTCCCACAGAGAATACAATTATGCATGATAGTATTCATGATGGCGACAGGTGGAATGCAATGGAAGTTGGACTGCAGCGCGTCATCTTGGACGACGGAACAGTACGCAAAGTCGAAGACCACCCAGGATCAAGAAAGCCCCCAGTAACTTGCGACGTTGGTCTCAACATATCGCTCAATATGGACTGTGAGTTCCGCGATGAAGTAATTCGTTATCATGATGCTGCTACTAGGGTTTGGGATCGCTGATAAGCGGCCGCATTCGGCGGGGGCGATATACGCATGCTTTAATAATCTCCATCGCTCCATTCAATTTCTTCCTCACAAATGCAATGACAATTCCAGGTCCGGTGGAGCCAAGCCTCGAGCAACTGAATCATATTCTGGCACTGCCTGTCCAGGAAGGGCTTATGTAGTAAACAATTATATGCAAGTCAGAGCTCGAGGACTTTCAATCAACATGTTAGGTGCGATAATAATTTGATTGCCCACTCTTAAGTGCGATGATGCAGATGTATGGGCGCAGACTACCGGCCCAAGTCTATACTATGGCGACCATGGAGACGTCCGATATCCCAGCACCTATATAAATTAACATGCCAATCAGTTCATTAAATATCACTGTCGCCCTTTGTCCCCTCATAAAGACATGCGATATTATTCATCGGACTATGGGAGACTCGAGTACGACAGTTGCCGCGCATCCTTTCTCTAACGCAGAGTCGCAAATACTAAAACCAAAAACATAGCTTGACCAAGCATGTGCTATGTAGTATTTATACTACATATGTCCGAACTACACTGAAAGAATTTGACCATGATCGGGAGAGGGAGGGGGGGCTGAACATGTTCACCCTTCCCTTCGAAGTATTCCCTCCTCCATGTCCCTCTCCAAGCCCAATATCTCCTCTTTCATCTCTTCTATTCCATGCTTGACGGTGGAAATCTGAGATTGCAGATATGTGCACTCTTTCCGCAAGCGGTTGTATTTACGCCTCTTCCGCTCTGCATCCAGTCGCCACAACTCCCAACACTGACGAACCTCCTTGGTGCGAGCTGAAACCTGTCTTTCTTCCATGGCCAACTCATCAAGTTCTGTTGCCAGTTTTCTCTTCAAAGATCGATGCAAATCTAAATCTCCATCGGTGATGGCGCGATCTTCATCATCTGCGTCCGAGTGTGCAGCACCAATTGGTTCCTCGCCTAGCAAGAAAAGCGGTCGCGATGATATTGAGTTCATACATAATGGTGCGATCAAATGGACAAGAGTTGAACAGACCAAATTGTGTAGTGCGAGTTTGTTGGTCTTCAATCTGGCAACCACTCGTCGCCTCCGAGTCAACCGCGACACTATTCTGACTCTCCCCAGAAAACATGTCCTGCTTTGTGTTAGTGGCGCCATTGTTGGGACTGGATAGTTCGTATGGGGTACTAGTAGCAACAGGGCCAGAGTTTTTAATTCTTGCTCTGAAAACCTGGCGCATGATGGCGATAGCTATAGCGGAGACCGCTGCCAGTCACTCCGGGACCCGGGTGGCCGGAATATTCGGGAAGAATTAATTGTCACGTGCCCACTGTTCTGCACCAGTCACCGTCTAGTACTACTAGTAGTGCGCACTCGGAGTCGCGGTGAATAATCTCGGGGCATGAAACTTCGCACGGCTGCAGCGACGAGCAGCAACTTCAAGACCTTGTTACTGGAGCCAGTAACCTTGCTCGTGCTGCCTCCCCTGGATCTACATTTTCCGTCGCCGCAGTACTAGCGCTCCCATAGGCTTTTGCCATTCGCGACCAGCGCCCTACCTTGGTCCCCGATCAGGCGGCGCCCGCGGTAGAAGGTGCGCGGTCATTGCTTCAGTGCAACCCAGCTAATCAAGAAAGCCGGTTCCAGGCAGCGCGCGGTACTGAGATTGTCGGGAAGCTTTCGCACTTTGCAAGTGGGCTGTTTGTCGAAATTTAGCACGCTGCCTCATTTTTCTCAGTCCGACCTGAAATGGTCCAGGTTCGAGGAGCTGGTGCTGCGTAGATTCAGTAACGCAGGACAGGTAGCAGGTTCCGTGCCTCTTTAATCCAGCAGCCAATTTCTGCCCGCGGAAGGAACCCTGCCGCTGCGCACTGCAGGACTTCACTTTAGAGACCACTCTCACTTCGCCGATTAGTTCCATGTCTGTATCAAGCATCATTTTCCAGGCAGATACCACCGAAAGACGAGGAGGGGAGGGGGCCAGCCGCCGACGCCTCATTCGAGTTTCGTCGCTTCAAGGTTTCCGGCTTCTGTGGCATTTTGCGGCCAAAGAGCACCCTGTGTTGGGTCAGTTGATAAATTTAGCATGTTGGGACGCCTTGGGGACCTTGGGACCGCGCGTTTCTCTCAAAAAATTTCCGACTCTCACCAACAAGGAAGGGAAGCAGAAGGTGGCAAGCCTCGCCAACTCTAAGCGATTGCTTCAGCAGTACTCATTCCCATCGTGTCAACCGCCTGGTTCGACATTCAGCGTCGCTTCCGGTCTCAAATGCAGCGGCTTCCACTCTTTCGTTACCGACCTCACTTCTGCCAACCCATGATCGGCCGCAGCGCCCTTTTGGGCTCGTTCTTCGTCGCTGGAGCTTTCAAGGAATACGCCTTCCCCTTCTGCAGAATATAGCTTGCTTCGACAACTTCGAACTGCATGCGCAGCGCGCCAATACCACGTCGAGCGGTAGAGGACGTTCTGGCTCGTCTCCTCAGATCCCTCTTATTTCATAAACAATCTTGTTGAAGCGCGGCGGCACATTCATCAGGACCTGCATGGCGTTCTCAGGTGCGGCGCCAGCGGGTGCCACCTCCTAAACCCCAACTTGATAATCCGCCTCTGGTACCTACCCGTTCGCAATGCGCACGGCGCGGCCTGGCTATACTCTCGAGCAGAGTCGATCAACGGCGACTCTGCTGCTGCTCCATGTATTCTCGCCGGGATCTCCGCAGCGGCAGCTTTGCAAAGGATATTCGTCGCTGCGCACCAGGTGGTCCCGAGACGGCTCCCTGCAGCTTAAAGGACCACCATGTACTTAGCTATGATTTGGGAGGCGCCGATGAACGAGAATTACTACATTCAGAAGGGAGATGTGGCAGAGCAAGGCAAGCGTACCTGGGGTTGGCACGTTCCGGGTTGAATCTTCGTCAGTGGCATCGAGCGCCTGCCGCCAGCAGCGATCACTGTCAACGCAGCTGGCCTTTGGTCTCCATTGACCTGCAAGTCTTTTCACTGTAATACTTATATGAGGATTGGTTGACCTAGCGGCCCCGTAGCTTGCGTATATTAAGGCCATCACATATCCGTTTCTGCCCAAGGTCTTTGGGCGCAAGAACCGCAACAAAGAGTCGCCGCATTCACCAGGCCGTGCGCTTGGTGCTTCCCTTCTCGAGGGAAAATCTGAGGCTGTCTCCCTAAGTGCCACCAAATTCACAGAGGGTGCCAACGGAGAGACTGGAGCGAAAGGGAAGGAAAAGGATGCAAGATTCGCACTCTCCAGAGCGAAGTCTCGCCGCGCTTCTCCCGATGCCACTGAGAAGTGCTCAGATTACCCTCAGCGATCATTGCGACAGGTGCGTTCTATACTGGTGGTATTATGTCTTGAGCTAACTAAATACGAAGGCCTCGAAACCCTGGGAATAATGCACCCTCATTGGTACTCTTTGTCCCCGGAAATACAAAGAAGGGTCATCTCGCTCCTCGTCCAATCGTTGGCTCCCAATGCTCCTATAACCACGCTTCCTCCAACAACCGAGCCGCATGTGAATCCGATATATCCTCCACTCGTCCTCCTCATGGCGCCGACGCGGCTCGGGAGTAGGTCCTTTGGGTGGGGGGAGGCCGCGCGGTGCCAGGCGCTTTTGGCACTGAGCGATCGTCTGATTGTCCCGCGCGGGCCTTCGGCACCATTTCTGCTCCGCAACTTCCAACCTCGCAACTGGAGCTACTGGCCGTCACTTTAGAAATATTTCCTTCCTTAGCTGCCCGTGGCGAAGCGAATAGAATGTCTGGCAGCAAGCTCTCAAAGGTCTTCGGCCTTTGGCTTTTGACTACCCAGCGAGCAGAGCAGAATGATGACCGGGCCATATTCTGCGCAGGATGGG
Organism: Hypsizygus marmoreus; assembly: GCA_013433165.1. Taxonomy (NCBI): domain Eukaryota; kingdom Fungi; phylum Basidiomycota; class Agaricomycetes; order Agaricales; family Lyophyllaceae; genus Hypsizygus; species Hypsizygus marmoreus. Next base: position 1,516 of record JABWDO010000022.1, on the reverse strand, counting down.
AGTATACAGGTCGCGCCATCGAACATCATTTCCTTTCGCTGGTAAGGTCTGCTTGCCTGCTCTTTGTAATATATTTTTTTCTAACCCGCCAAGGCAAGGATAAAGCTGTTGGCCCCAGGATGCCAGTTCGCCTTTTGGAACTGGTCAAGCATTATCCATACAACAAGAATCATGCCTACTCCGAGTCGGACCTTCTTCCGCGCCCTCATTTCTCCACTTCACAATACGATGCTCCCTTTGCCCGCATCGAAACGGAATTATCGGCGAATTTTGAAAAGCCAAAACACCACCCTGTTCGCGAGCCTTTATCGCAGAAAATACTGCTGAAAATGGTTCGCGCAATTACTTGCGAGACAGCATTAGGAAAGGAGGGACGGACGAGAGCAATGTCTCGCCTAAAGCATACATTGGACTCGGTCGCGTTTTTGCCGATGAAACCACCCGATTCCTCAGCGGTAGCGTTGGGAAGTTCTCCAACTTTCAGTTTTCTCGTCAGACCACCTGGAGCTACTCGTAGACAGCCGTTCTCCTTTAGTGATGGGGATGCAGCACCGATGATTGCTGCAGAGGCAACCGCTGGCACCTTGAGCCACCACAGGACCCGCAGCGGACCCCACACCGGTGTTACTACTGGTATTGCATGGGCGCAATTTTCACATCTGTCTTCTTCGAAAACTCTGGCACCAAGGCCCCCCTCGCTGCGGCGCTCCTCGACAAGGGGAAGGACATGAAAGTAACAATCCCTAAATGCGGCATTCATTCGAAACCCATCTCTGTTTTAACTATCAACTGCCGCAAATATTTGGATACACCCGAGCCTGAACGCTCCACCGAACCTGCTTCCGTGACAGAACCGACTCCCCCCCACTGAAACCGATGTCGCGGAGCCTGTTTCGGCCAGCACTTGAGCACTAGGCAAAGAGGTTGTCCAACCCACCGAGGTCATCGAACACGCGCCTGCGAAGCTTGAAGTCGCTGAAGCTACGGACCCGGCAGCTCCAGTTGAGGAGGCTCGAGAGGAATCCATTCCCGAGCCTTAGCCTGAACTTGTGGTTGTTCTCGTTGAGCCGGTTGCTCCTGTTGCGACAGAGGGACCTGTTGAAGCGACACCTGCGGTAGTCGAGCCTGAACCCACCGCTTCCTTTGAGCCCCGGGTGAATGGAAGTCCAGCTCTGGAAGAATTCCTGGTGCCAGAAGAGGTCGTTACCTAGCCGGGTGGCTGTCCGCTCTGCCCATTTCATCAAAAGACACCAGGAGCCTCTCCGCTTCTCGGAAGAAGATGTTAGAGACCGCGATGCGGCGCTACCCGCCGCCCTCGTTGCTGATATGGAGCCACTGTCAGATGATGTACAGGGGGAGGATGCTGTTGTTGCTGTTGCAGAGGAGGATGAAGAAGAAGACAAGGACGAGGACGAGGAGGCTGAGACTGAGCACACGAATGGTGCGGTTGTTGGGGGGCTCATCATGATCCAACTTACTATTGATGGTGCCGTGCTCCATGTCTCCCAGGCGCCGC
>JABWDO010000021.1:0-25000 GCA_013433165.1 Hypsizygus marmoreus | reverse complement strand
TCAAACAACTTGCAAGAACCGAGCACGAAAATGCAGACCAGCTTGTTAATGCCCGCATCAAACTATGGTGAGATTTAAACAAGTGGCGCCGTTCACAGCTCAACCAATATCTGAAACTCTGCAATGACACGAATGTTGTAGACCCCACCAACCCTGAGAATGAAAAGCTCCAGCTCTCCTCTCAGTACAATGCACATGATCGGGCAGCATTGGATCTTACAGACTTAGCACAAGTTGGGTTTTGTAACGGCACGTTACCTGACACGTCTATGCACGTGTCCCCGTGACTTACCGATGGTGTTGTTTGGCAGCGCCTTCCAGCGCTGCCTATTTATTCCGGACTATTACCTAATATACAACAACTCCTTGCATAAACTCTGTACACAACGTAGCTACCAATAGACTGGTCAAGCTCTGTTGTGCGCCGAGCGTAAGGATTCTAGTAACCCCCGTTACACTTTTTTGAGCTTGACCAGCTCGCGCTCTTATTTGCTATCTCTACTTCTATCTCTAAAATCTTATCACCACCCAAAACCCCCTCGGCGCTTCTTGTCACCTTCCCAACTCGGACGACATCGAAGCACCACCTGACGTGCCGTCACAATGTCGGCCACGTCGCACTCCGAGCGCTCCCAGCGCTCTTCAACCACCACCATCAACCAAAATGCCTCGAACCCCAGAGGTGCGTCTCCGACGCACCCGGTTACTCCCGAGCAGCGTCCTCGAGACGCTGCACCTCTAGGCTCTCGTTCTAGCAGGAGGAACACCTCGTCAAGCTCGGAGAGCTTGACACGAGAGGAGTTCCTTCGCCAGTCCCGTGGACACGTATCGCCACTAACGGCGTATACGTACGAGTACGACCGCAACTACAACTTTGTGGTCCCACCGGTAGGGCTGAGGAGCCCTATCCCTCGAACGTTCAGAGATCTTAGTGATCTCTCGTATATCGCTAAAGGCAAGCAGCGTGAGACGCAAGTCTCACCGATTCGCCTTCGAGGACACACAGGATCCTCGACCATTCGTGTATCAAGATACACCGGAGAAGCTAGTGCACCTAGCATGGGCAGTTACGATCATCACGATCGTAACTTCAGGACATTCGCAGGCGAACGACCTGCTCATCACTCAACTGGACAGTCGGGGACAGTGTCGCCCCGCATCTACGAAGTACGCGAGGAGGAAGTCAGGCGGGAGAGAACTCCCGCCCTGTACAATTACTCACTCGCCGAGGAAATGAGACAGGCCGAACCCGCCTTATCGATCCTCGAGGCCCAACTTCGGATATTGTGGAACTCGCCAGAGATGGCGAGTATACGCTGGATGCACGAACGCCAGCATGGACTGGAACGGCTGGTGTGTCGCCGGCTGGCGATGCAGGCAGAGTTCAGCGGCATACATATGGACAGCGAATCGGTAGAATACGCTGGCATATTTGTACAAGCCTTACGCGGGCTTGTCCGTGAATTAATGCAGACAGCATCTGCACCTCGAACGAGTTCAGCTGGATCTCGTGGGCAACGAAGTGAGCAACGCGCGGGTGGAGCACCCGCGCCAATGCGACACCCAACGGTGTCGCCAACGATACACGAAGCTGAGGCAAACCTGTACTCGCAACGCCAACCGGACGAGTCCAATGAAGAATACCGGCGGCGAGAAGATGCTGCTCGCAGGCAACATCGCATGTCAACAGGTGCTGTACCTGTAACTGTAGACGATGGGTCTTCTCAGTACCCACCAAGTACGGCCCAGCCCAGTCAACATGCAGGACCGTCTGCAGGAGCGCCATCAACCGCGCCGAATATTCAAGTACCCTCGGCAGCTCATAACCGACGACCGCGACGTGAACCCACGTCACCGTTGCGGAACGTCCCACGTGCGAGACATTGGGCAGACCGTGTTGCGTATCAACGTATACGCAACAGTGACTTAAATGAGCATGGTCACTCGATTTACGAGGACCAAGGAGTAATCTTCGAAGGGCATCAGCCCATCGACGTAACGAGTCCACCGACTCGTGGAGCAGCTACCGCTGCACCTAATCCAGGTGAACCTGGAGGAGGAGATGACGAAGACGATGGTGGGAATGATAATCGCCCACCCCCTCGTAATCCAGCACCTCCCGGAGGACCACCGCGAGGACCTCCTCGCAGTAATGGAGGCGGACCACCAGGCGGCCCCGGAAGAGGTGGCCCCGGTGGAGGTGGAAATGGTGGAGGAAGCCATGGCAGCGGCCATGGCGGAGGTAACCACGGCTCTGGCCATGGCGGCAGGGGCGGTGGAGGTGGCGGAGGTGGTGGGCGCAGAGGCCCACCTGACCAAGGCCCTCCTGATGATGACGATGGAGATTACCCCGGTGGGGGTGGAGGAGGTGATGACTGGGAAGAGGACGGGAATTCTAATGCCCGTCGAAGCGCTGCACCACCAAGGAGGGGATATTCAATGCCCCCGAACGGTGCTGCACGCTTCACGACCCCAGGCATCATTGAAGCCTCCGAGCACCATCATAATACAATGCACGAACGATTGCTCGCGCTATGCCGCAAGCGACTATCCGTTCGACTGGTATTACCAGACGGGATCAAGCCCCGTCGTGCGGATGGAAAATCAGTCGGCACCTACAAGGGAGGTGCCAAGTTCAGTGAGTTAGAAGACTGGCTCACGACACTCGTAGTGATGTTGGCTGTCAGCCAACTCGGAGGTCGTGACCGCGACCAGGAGCGCGTCCTGATTGCTTCAGAATTCCTGGATGCAGAAGCCAGGAAATGGTATAACAGACATGTTATATATGTCAATCGATCGCAGCACCGATGGACGTTCGAGGACATCGTTATCGGTCTATACGACAGGTTTGTACACCCGTCGACCATGCAAGATGCTAGGGAGGCATTCGAGTCCACGAAGTACTCGGCAGATAAAGGCGTCCAAGGGTTCTATGATACCCTTATCGACCACGCCCAGAACATGGCAGTGTGGCCGGACGCCTACACCGTTATGGATACCTTCGTGCAAGGTCTCCCCGAAGGCATGCGAGACAAACTATTCGATGATGGCTTGTCTCCCGAAGTCAATACGATCGATGACTTTGTATCAGCAGCAAAGGCGTACGAGATGGCGTCGAAAACGGTGGCGCACTACCGCAATAAAATCAATCGACGCCTTGCTGCGAGGCGTGAACCTCGTGCGCGGGCTACACCAGCACCCGCTGCTCGTCAAAACGCGAGTAACTTTAAACCGCGTGCAGCAGCACCAGCAGCATGTGCTCAGCCACGCGCCGCAGCTGGTAATAATAATCGTGCACCGCGATATGATCATGCACCTAATGCTGCTAAACCGGCGGCGCGAGCACCTGCTCGCGATAGTCGGCCAGACAATCGTCCAGCGCGGGCCCCAGCGCCCGCTGGTGACGATAAATGCTTTAATTGCGGGCAGACGGGCCACTACTACAGAGAGTGCCCAAGGCCCCGCAAACAAGTACAGTTGAGAGCTGCTCGTACTGCAGCTCCCGACGCAGCCTCACAAGATGAGGCTGAGGATGACCTCGTAGAGGAACCCGACCAAGAGGTCGAGGAATATACCTCTCAAGAATCCGGTGACGAGGAACATGACCTCGTCGAAATGGAACTTGAAGATGCGGAGTACGATGACGACTCCGAGGGTGAGTTCCTGTGGGCAATTGAGACTACATTGCCCGCGGTGCCGGACCAACAAACTGGGGCGAACCCAGTAAAAATATGCAAGGTTACTTTGCGAGCATCTAAAGATGCTCGCCCCCGACCCACCGCTACCACTGCTGAAAAGGAGTGTCTAGCGACGTACATGTCCGTCAATGGACATGATGCGTGGGCGCTGTGGGACTCGGGTAGTACAATGACAGGTGTAACACCTGCATTTGCACAAGTCGCTGGACTTGTGGTATTCCCACTCGACAGTCCGCTGACTCTGCAGTTGGGAACGATTGGTAGTCGTTCCACTATCAACTACGGAGCGGATGTCGATGTATCAGGACAAGGACTTCAGTGTAAGTCCTATGTGGATGTAGCGAATTTCGATCGCTACGACATGATCATTGGAACGCCGTTCATGCGGCGTAACAAAGTCATATTGGACTTTGTAAAAGACCAAGTCGTCATTAACGGAGTAGCGACTCCGGCGACAAAGGTCGTTCTCCCGGATACGGATGGTCGCGTTAGGCGATACCGATCCGTGGAGAAGAAAGGGAATTGACTAGGCCGTCAGGCGTCCGTACAGGACGTTCCTGACACAGAGGGTCAAGCTAAACATAGCTTGCCCCTCGACGCGGGTGCTATATTAATGACTGAAGAAGAGTTTCGAGAAACTCTTCAGCGGGGGGAAAAGGCCACCGCGCCGGTCAAACCTGCTAGGCCTGAACCAGTAAAACGCACAGAAACGCGTAAACAACGCGTAAAACATGCGTCAGTAAACGCAACTAAGCACGATACTGAGCCTGAAGTGCTCGAGTGCCAACCGACATCGTCTAAGGTCAAGGTCGAGGACCTTGTTACAGACGAACAAGAGGCTGCAGACGCAGCACCAGTAGACAAAGATGCGTTATCAAACGCATCAGGACGATCATTTTGGGATCGTCCGGTACCCAAACCCGAGTTCGAATGGTTATATGATCCTCGGATGCCGCCAGAATGGAATGCAGTAATTGCATCCATGCGAGCGCACCAAGGGCAAGCGGCCAAACCATCGGGCGAGGCTTACAGGGATCCATTCCCTGAAGAAGTCTCAGAACCAGAGGAGTTCAACCACTCCTCGAAGAAGCGTTCTAAACCAGCTCGGAGGAAACCTCCTCCGTTCCGGTTACCTGTCAGAGACTCGAGTACAGAACGACTCGAGGCACTTAAAGTTAGGTTCAAACCACCTAACCCGAGAGTGCGTGATCGCAATGATGACGAGCTACGAGCAGCTCGTAGCATTAAAGGCAAGGGTAAGGCAACTCAAAGCCTTACCCCAGAAGACTATCCACGCCTTCATCAGCAATGGCATGACGAGTTCGAAGATATGGTAGGAGGAACCAAGAATGAGCTTCCTCCATGGCGCGAAGTCAATCATGAGATTAATCTCATAGATGATGACAAGCGCTACCATTACCACATGCCCCGTTGCCCGAACTCGATGCGAGACGAGTTCCACGAGAAGATCAACCGGTATGTGGATGCTAAGTGGTGGGAGCCCCGATCGGTGAGCCAAGCGGCTCCCCTACTCTGCATCCCCAAGAAGGATGGATCTCTTCGCACCGCGCTAGATGCGCGGCAGTGAAATGATAACACGGTAAAGGATGTAACTCCTTTACCTGATCAAGAGATCATCCGAGAAGATGTAGCTCGAGCGAAGATTCGCTCGAAGATCGATTTAACGGACGCGTACGAACAAGTACGCGTCAGGACGTCCGATGTCGACAAGACGGCGTTCGCAACAATTGCGGGCACCTATGTCAGCAACATAATGCAAATTGGAGACTGTAATGCTCCAGCTACCTTTCAACGTCTAATGACGTCGATATTTCGAGATGTGATAGGACGTTTCTTACACGTCTATCTCGATGATATATTCATATTCTCGAATACGATCGAGGAGCATGAACAGCACCTTCGAGTCGTCTTCGAACGACTCCGGAAGAACTCACTCTACCTTAAATGGAAGAAATGCGAGTTATATTCCGATCGTGTGGATTGCTTAGGCCACATCATAGACGACAAGGGTATTCACCCTGATGCAGATAAACTGAGCCGCATCCGCGAGTGGAGAACCCCTCGCAACTACAACGACATACAGCGGTTCGTTGGGCTGGTGAATTATATCGGGAACTTCTTGCCCGATATTACCGCCTATACAGGACCTCTGATGTCCATGACGCAGAACGGGTCGCCATTCCATTGGCGACCCATCCATCAGCGATGTTTCGACATGATCAAACGTATCTGCTGCAAGACACCAATCTTGCGCCCAATTGACCCATCCACGGAGGAGCCTATATGGCTCATCTGTGACGCCTCAAAGACAGGCGTCGGTGCAATGTATGGACAGGGCCCAACGTGGGCTCAGTGCAGACCCGCAGGATTCATGTCCAAGAAGTTCACAAGCGCACAGCAGAACTATGCTGTGCACGAGTTAGAAACACTCGCTATACTAGAAGCTCTCATGAAATGGGAGGATAAACTAGTCGGGTATCGCATCCATGTGATCACTGATCACAAGGCACTTGAGTTTTTCAAAACTCAAGTTAATCTATCCCCTCGTCAACGACGATGGACAGACTATTTATCACGGTTCAACTTTGACATAACCTATGTCAAAGGAGAACTGAATAAAGTAGCGGACTGCTTATCCCGCTACTATGAGAGCGATACCAGCGCGGACATCTACGATGCCCACGACTATGTGCGAGCAGATGCTCGCATCGATCCCACCGGCGAGGACTTACCAGCCCCTCGCTTTCACGAGATCAAAGAGCGCGTTATCGAAATACGCGCCATGCGGGAAGTTGAACATCGGCGCAGTCATAGACTGCGCGAAAGGCGAGAGGAACGCGAGATCGAAGCGGCTGAGATGGTTGAAGCCACTCCACCTAATCATCAACCAACTCCGTCTCAGAACTCTGAGACATCGGAGGAAACGAGCGTGAACATCACGCTCGGGGAGATGATTCTCGATCGAAACGCAGATCCTCCACCAGCTACCCGTCAAAATCAATCTTTCATTCGAAAGATACGCCTGGGGTATGCCTCAGACAAGTTATTTGAACTTGTCCAAACAGCTACCCAGGACTATCCCGCGTTCAAAGTACGCGAGAAGTTAATCTGGACCACCAACCTTCGAGGAGACGAGGTAGTCTGCGTACCTCGTGATCGAGCGTTAATAACGCTCATCATTGAACAAGCGCATAGCACGCTTGGACACTTTGGAGAACAACGTACGACGGAGTATATCCGTCGTTGGTATTGGTGGCCAGGTATCACAAATGATGTACGCACGTTCTGTCGAACATGCGAATCCTGTCATCGTGCGAAGGGCGGGAATAACAAATCTTCAGGGAAACTTCATTCCCTGCCCATTCCAACGAAGCCATGGGATTCAATTGGAATGGACTTCATTGGTCCATTCCCTGAAGCCAAAGGCTTCAATTACCTATGGGTAATCATCTGTCGAATGACAAGTATGGTTCACCTAATTCCGGTACACACGACAATGACAGCTTCTCAGCTGTCTTGGATCTACCTGCGTGAAGTCGTACGACTTCACGGACTACCGAGTTCGATCGTGAGCGATCGCGATTCGAAGTTCACGTCTAAATGGTGGCGTGAACTTCATAAGATCATGGGAGCGAAGCTCCTCATGTCGACATTGTTCCATCCTCAAACGGATGGTCAGACGGAAAGGGCCAATCGTAGCATTGGCCAAATATTCCGTACCGTTGTTCGCCACGATCAAAAGGACTGGGTCGACCGCGTCGACCTAACGGAGTTCGCGATCAATGCCAGTGTATCAGAGACAACCAAGTATGCTCCGTTTGAGTTAAATGGAGGACATATGCCCTCCATGCTACGAGAGATTCGCTCTGATGGAGTAATTCCCAAAGGCATCAAAGCCTTTGCAGAGCGCGCGTTACAGAACCTCGCTGACGCGCACGATTCTATCATAGAAGCGCGAGTCTTTCAGACTCGCAACGCCAATAAAGTTAGGCGACAAGGACCTAACATCAAATCTGGCGAATTGGTCTATTTATCGACCAAGAACCTAAACCTTCCAAAGGGCAGAGCACGTAAGCTCTGCCCCAAGTTCGTAGGACCTTATAAGGTCCTCAAAGCATATCCAGAAACATCAACCTACAGGTTGGAGTTACCGACGGTGCTTCAAGCTCGTCGGATTAATCCCACGTTTCACGTATCGCTGCTGCGTCCCTACTACGCAGCTAGCGATGCCTTATTCCCCAATAGGGCTCATCCCGAGCCCTATGATTTTGGCGCTCCCGACGAACAGGAATGGTTCGTCGACGAGCTTATTGGTCACCAATGGACCAATAATAATGACTTGGAATTCCAAGTACGGTGGAGTCTAGGAGACACCACCTGGGAACCGCTAAGTACGTGCAAGGACTTAGCGGCGCTCGACAGGTACTTGGAACTGCAGGGCGTTAAGCGCCCTCGGCAGTTGGCGAGGCGCTAGTGATGGCGCATCGCCGACGCCCACATGACAGTCACGAGTAGACGCTCGCGTGGGCGTTTGGAATATTCGAGATGCCTGCGGCTCAACCGTGAGAATGTGCTCACGTGATGAAATGTTTTTTATCGAGAGAACTTTCGTTCTCTCTTTCTTTTCTCTATCTCACTTGAGTTCTGTTTTTTTCGCGTCATTTTGCCGCCGCACTCAAAATTCCGGACTACGCAATGTCATACAACAACAACCAGCAAGAAGGGCAGGGTTGGGGCTCCGGCCCCAACTATTTTTCGAATGACTGGTCGAGCTCGGGACCGAGCTCAAGGGGGGGGGAACGAGGAGGACGACGAGCACAACGGCGCAAGGGCACGTACTTGCGACGTGCTCCTGCACAACCATTAGGAGTGATGGGCCCACCGCCCGGATTTCCGAACCAAAATGTCGGAGCAGGGTTTTATAACCCTGCACAACCGATGCCACCGAGTCAGGGTGGAGGGTCCCTTTACCCTCAACAAGGTTCACAGTGGAGTGCGTTCTCTAACGCACCCAGCGCGTTCGCAGATGCGCAAAACATGCCACGAGGTGCAGGACGAGGATATGGGGCCCCGCGCACAGGGATGATGAGGCGAGAGGACTCAATGGACGTTGACGATGGATATCGTCAACAAGAGCGGATGATGGAAGGACGCGTTGACGATGGCTATCGTCAACGAGAACGGTTCGTAGAAAGGCGCGTCGAGAACGCGCCTACCTCATCGACGGGTTCTTCGAAACCCGTCTCAAAGGGCAAGGAAAAGACATCAGGCGAGTCATCTGGGACTCGCCAAGGACCCAGCGGCCCCCGCGACCTGCACGACAGGTCGCAGGATGTGGCCGAAATGATGGATCGATTGGAGCGCGCAGGAGTCGCTCCAGGGCTTGTCGACTTCCTCGACAACGGCATGGCTCAAGTCGTGCTCGGGCAGATGCTCGACACGATCGAGAACCTTCAAGATGCCGTGCGTCGGGGTGAAGGCGCACGAAACCAACTCGCCCAACAACTCCAGCAGGCTCAGCGCAAGCGGCCTGCATCACCGGCGGACTCAGGACGGAGTGCTGGGCCTTCAAGGACCCAGTCAGAGACCTCGACGGCGGCGCGCGAAGTGCGCCAGATGCCTGCGAGGTCCCTACCTCCTACGATAGTACCAGTTGAGCCCATGCGCTCAACACCTTCGGTTCAGCACCAACCTCGTCCCGCACCCATAAAGGACGAGACCCGGGAGCTGGTAACGTGGGGTTTCTCTAACCCCGCCGACTATCCGATACCAGGTGGCCTGGAAGGCACGACTCGAGTCCTGGGGTTAGCCAACCCCGAGGACAGCTACGAGCCCCTCCCAGGAACGGCACCCCCAGTGCCAATGAGTGAGCTGGAGGCGGAGTCATCGACGACTCCGCAAGTCGCTTCGCCCAAGGCCAAGGAGACCAAGCCAGCCACTAAAGGGGGGTATCGTGACCCCAGTGATGACAGCGACTACGGTGAGTCGTCGTCGGCAGCAGAGGAGCAGCACACGGACCAAGAGGTGTCAGAGACACCTCAACAACGTCGCGAGCGTCACGCTCGCAACACGAAGGTCCGTGAGGGAAAGGAGAAGTCAGGGCGCACCGCCCTGCAAACTCGACATGAGGCTGACCTGAACGTAGCTGGCCCCACTGTGGAAGGCTTGGGCACGGTGATTATCGACAATCGCCGTGAACGAAGCAACTACATGTGGGGCATGTTGCTGCTCGACTACTACTATTCGTCGATGACGAATACAGTGTTCGCAGGTCAGAGTGCGGTGGATGCCTATCGCTTTGAGGCATCATATAGAGAAGGGTATCAACCCCCTTCAGGTCGAGTATACGTCGTGGCTCCCCGCGGGTTCCCTATGAACCCGCGCCAGTTGAATCGACTGGTGCGATTGTCGACCGATCGTCGGGAATCCGACCGCGACATGTATGAGGCATGGCTCCTCCTACACGAGTTCTATCGCGTGTCAGGCTCGTTTCAGCCTGGCTTGCGTGATCGTACGATGCGTACGATCCTCGAAACGGAGACCTGGCCACTTCATGCCAGTCAGCGACCATCGGTGTCGCTGCACAATGCTGTTCGTGACCACGAACGGCTTCCAGTGGATACTACGGCATTCCTGGGGAACCGTAGTAACAGGACGCGTGGCGCTGGGTTGCAACAACCCAGCGATGTGCACACGTTCGACATCGACGCGTGGGCACAGTACGTGCTCCACCATAGACGACCGGGAAGTGACAACCACTTCGCTGGTATAGCCATGGATCGCGCATTTCGGGTAAACTACCCGACAGTATTTGGATATCGTCTGGGCATCACATTGGCCCCGACCACAGGAAGCGCTCGGGCCTCATTCATGAGGATGTGGGCTATGGTGGCCGCTCGGCCTCAGTTCTACACTGAGGCAGTCAACGAGTGGAACACCCACCACCCCGACGAACAATACCAGGCCATCGCGCCTGGTACCAATCCTGTGTCTCTGCGCCGTTTTGTCATCGACGAAACGCACGCATCGAATATCGGCGAGTACGATGTACTCGAAACTCTTATAAGGAACGGAATACCCGTCGAGTGGGTTCACCACTTGTACGCGTATGGGTTCAATTATTTGAACCACCACTATTCGGGCAGCGCACTGCACGCTGCACTCTTCAACCGCGTCGACGACGATCGCATTCGTCGTATCACGCAGTTCGGTGTACCACCCACCATTCCCGCGTGGAGTGGGTGGCGTCAAGCCACCCCCCATGATCGCATTCGACTTCACAGTCTCATGCGGCAGGAGGAAGAAAGGGAGCGTCGAAGCCTCGACGACATAGAGTGGTTACAAGCCGGACTATCGGAGGTGGGAACGTACTTAGCAGGGAGGTCGCACGACCTCGTTGCTGCATCGTTCGCAAGCGCGTCACTCGACGCGCCCAATACCTCCACCTCGGCCCCGGTGAGCTTGCCGATGCCTGCAATGGTCGAAGTGCCCTTCGTACCAGACCAGGCAGTGCTCGCCGCAGAACTAAGGCAAGCGTCCTTAGCGTCGCATCCAATGGAGGATGTCAACCTCACAGGACCTTCAGTAACACCTGCCAACGCGGCTGAAACCGGAGCAACTGTGGCTGCAACCTCTACCGAGGACGCAGCTATCATCAAGGAGCCCAATGGCTCCACCGATGATAAGGGCGACACCTCATAGAGCGACGACGTGGTGACGCCCGAGGTGTGAGAAGTGCGAGCAACAATTGCTCGCAATGAAGCCACAACCACAACGCGGCGAGTACTATGTACTCGCGTCGACACGATCAATGACTTGAATCAAGTCATCGATTAGTATATCGTTTGAGTCAGGATAAGACCTGAGATACTCAAACGTAATTGACTCATGGGCGGGATGCCGTATCCCGCCCCCTTTTATACCCAATCTACTTATACCCACTCGCTGAGCGAGTACCTGTTGTGTAGCTTGCTCAGGCAGCAAGCTAAAAGGGGGGTATGTAACGGCACGTTACCTGACACGTCTATGCACGTGTCCCCGTGACTTACCGATGGTGTTGTTTGGCAGCGCCTTCCAGCGCTGCCTATTTATTCCGGACTATTACCTAATATACAACAACTCCTTGCATAAACTCTGTACACAACGTAGCTACCAATAGACTGGTCAAGCTCTGTTGTGCGCCGAGCGTAAGGATTCTAGTAACCCCCGTTACAGGTTTGTTCTTTGGAAAGGACAAGCACATGATGCTCTTCAATCACTGTGTCTCGCCATTCAAACATTCAACTACAACCTCAAGTTCAAGGTTGATAATGTTTGCGGTCAGGGCCCTAACACACATGCTCAGCAGTTTTTGTCAACTTTATCAAGTGACAAAGTCAATGCTGCTGACAAGTACAGGCAAGCTCATGCAGCATTAATTGCTTTGGGTCTCATGGAGGACGACCGCACACTGCAACCACTTTTCGACACTCAGTTGTGGTGGAAGAATGACAGTGGACCTGCGGCATTAGGTGACGTGAAAAAGGAGGATCCCTGGTTTTGGACGGTCAGGCGTCCTTCTGGCCTGAGTCCTGCAGAAGAGAAAGAGTGGAGCACTGAATGTACGTGCCCAAATTTCCATGTTCACACTCACTTCTCATTGGTTTGTAGTAGATCGCGTCAAGTGGTTTAGGGCGCGAGCAGCACGTGACCGCGTTCGAGAGGAAAAAGAAATTCTTGAAGAAGAATTCAAGTGCACGGAGCTATCATTTAGAAAGATGAGCGAGATATGGGAGGAATTGTGTTCAAGTGCTAAGAATGAGCTGGGGTCAGTTGCATATGCTGCTAAGCAGTCAGCGATGTATCGACGAATGGCCAATGAGTGCAAGGAGGCTAGACTGAAGGCCCTAAAGAAATATTAGTATGTGCATATTCATATAACCATGTGCTATTTAACTGATATGGATGTGATAGGATTACGAGTTTGTAGCAGGTTTTGTCAAGAAATATATTTTGTGGCCAAGCACTCATAAACGTTATGCAGCCGTCACATTAGCAAACTCTGGTTTCTCGCAATCTCAATCTCCTCTCAGCTGTTCAGAGTCATCAGTCAAACCTGGCGCCTAGTGACTCAGTTGTTCGCACCTTCAATCTCTGCATCATCCACGGTACCGAATGGCATGTAGAACATTTGGCAATGGTCATCCTCATTTGTTGCGCATCACCTCCTGCATCTTCTATCTCAAATTCTGGCGGCCAATCACAGACCCAATTGAGCACTTAAGTCACCCCCTACTTGACTAGTCTTAGTAGCAATGATTTTGGGTGTTGGTAGCTTATAAGACTAGTCGGATATGCTGGATCTTGGATGGTATCCACGGTTGCGGATGCATCCAGCATGGATCAGTTGGATATATATCCAGGATGCCATCCTGGATATGTATCCAAGCCAAAAGTATGTCCTATGTGTCCATGGATCCTGGATGCATCCACATTTCCATGTTTCTGTCACGGGGTCTCTGGGGTCCTACTTCCAAAAAAGTTTTCCCAAATGCCTGGCTTCTTCAGCATTGATATACATAGCTTCTTTATAAGTTTCTTCTTGTATCAGATGTATTAATTGTCAGTTTAAGCAATGCATTCATATACATTGCACAATTGATTACTGTATTTGCCAGCTTATAGCAATATTGCTTGACTTCTTTTGTGCACTCTTTCAATTATATTATACAGCATATCTCTCTTTCTTGAAACTAGCCATGCTGTTTGAATCATTGAAGGCAAACAAAGGCAGATTCAACTGTCTTGATTGTCATATACCTGCATGGAGTTTGACCAAATGAAGGATAATGGAGGCTAGATGAAGGGTAACCGAGGTTGGTTCAACATTCTGAGACAGATACATTGTAAATTCAGTTTTTTATACAAAGTCGGAGCACTGAATTCTCTATAGTATTAACATAAAATTTGCAGTTGAATCATGTCAAGCCATGCTGCATATTATATAAATAAGCCTTTACAGCCTCACCCAATGCATCAAGTCTTATTCAAGATCATTTGCAATGTTTATTCAATGTTTTCAACCTTATCCAAGTTATTCTCTGGATATCTCCACTGGTATCCAGGATACTATTGGATGCTTCCACTCATATCCAGGATACTCAGTGGATACCTCCATTCTTATCTAAGCTACTTATTGTATATGTCCACTCTCATCTAGGATACTCAGTGGATACTTTCACTCTCATGCAAAATATCACTGGATACATCCACTGGCATCCAGAATACTTATTGGATACATTTACTGATATCCAGGATACTCATTGGATGCTTCCAATCTTATCCAGGATACTTCTCGGATGCTTTCACTAGCATTCAGAATACTCAGTGGATATGTCTACTACCATGCAGGATACTTACTGGATACATCCATTCTCATCCAGGATACTTATTGGATACATCCACTGGTATTTAGGATACTCATTGGATGCTTCCGTCCTCATCCAAATATTATCTATATTATGTAGCATATTTGTAACAATTTTATACTAGTATATCTTAATTAATATATACATCATTATCTCTGACTTTGATGCATCATAATGTCTGCTCAATGTAACCATCTGCCGATACAGAGTATTTACTCTAACTCTTTTAGCAAAATACATATTGATAGACCCAGTTTCAAAATGCAGTATTCAGGTATGACTCTAAAATATGATTCAGCAGTGACGGCATTTTTAAGCAGCCAATAACAATGCTGCATTCTGCTTGGTAAGCCTCAGAACTAAAAAAGAACCTTCAGTGTGGCAATTTCAAATTGGGTCTATCAATATAAGTTCAGCCATAATCATCGCCCAATCATTGCTTGTATTCATAATAGATTATATTAGAATGCTATATTCCATTACAGGATTTCGTGATGAAATTTATAAGGTAGGCATTGCAAAAAATATTGGAAGTCAAATCCCGGAACCAGAAATTGGCATGCACTAGGAGGGGTTGAACACCCGACCTCATCAACACATTACATAAGGTAACATCGATTACAATCAAGACCACTGATCCACAGAGTCATTGACATCTGGGAGATTCTGAGACCTATATGCTGATTTCTATTGACCCGAGACGAAAAAAAAGTCGGCGGCAGCGCAGCCATCCTTTTTTGGACGGCGCGCCGACACCCGCCGCCCCCCGTTTCCGCCGCCCTCGTTTCTGCTCGTTCCTACCACCGCTCGTGCCCGTTCCCGCCACTGCTGGTCTCCCATTGGTTCTCACCACCGCTGTGCTCGTTTTCGTCTCCACTCCCTGCTCCTGCTCGCGCTCGCCACTGCTGCTCGAGCCCGCACCTCACCAGCCCTGATTCCCCACACTTGGTTCCTGCTCCTGATCGAGAGGCTGCCTGCAACAGCAGACGCCTCTCGACGCAGGGGCTAGGGTGGGGGATTAGAGAATGAGGTGGGGTGGGGGATCAGGGGGTGGGCGGCGTGGTGCTGATGCGGCGGGGTGGTTGCGTTCGGCGCGTGCCGTGACGCCGGTCGTAGCTGAGCCGTGGTGGTGATGCTGGGTGAACCGAGTGGGAGCTGGGTCACCCCTGCACCTCCTCTCGCTCGTCGTCGAGCCCCGGTTCCCGCCACTCAGTCAGCCACTGCAGTCCTTCGAGTACCTGCAATCGCAGGCACCGCAGGCGCAGGGGCTGAGGTGGGAGAGGTGACGTGGACGTGGGGCCACGAGGAGTCCCCGAATGTCGATGCGGGGAAGTGGTCGTGGCCGCCGTACAGGCAGGGCTGTGTGGGGAGGCCGGTGACGCGGCGAGGCTGGCGGCGACGACAATGACGTGGCGGCGTGGCCACGTCACTGGGGACGGTGGGGGCGTCAGGGCGGCGTCGTGGTCAGGCGAGTTGGTGGCGGGGGCGGCGTGGTGAGAGCTGCGGGTAGAGGGGTCAGGTCAGCGGAGGTGGGTAAGCGCGAGAGTCGGGTGGCGACGTACCTGGGGGGGTATCCCGCCGACCGGGTCTCCCCCTCCTCCCCTCGTCCTCGGCCCATCTCCGAACACCGTCTCACATCGCTCGCTGAGCGGAGGAGGGCGTGTGGCGGTCATAGTCGTCGTCGTGGGGGCGGATGTCGTTGAAAAAAGAACAATGACCTGTAAATTGAAAAAAAGAGGCAGTTAGTATCAAAAGAAAGGCATAAAAGAAATGAATACATACCAAAGATGAGATACACAGAAAATGGCGGCCGGATGGCACGCCTGGGACGAGTGGTGGTGGCGGGGAGACGTGGGGAGGACGAGGTTGACGCTGGTTGAAACAGCGCAGCCGCGTCTCGGGCGATGCCGAACGCATTCCCACGCCTCTTCGTCGTCGAAACCTGCGACGAAGGGGGTTCCCCCTCTGCGATCGCGGTGATCTGGTCACCCAATAAATATCGGGATATCTCCTATGGTATCTATTGGTGTGCAGGGAGGTTAAACTACTCCATTATACCACGTTCCTGTAGAGATATATATGAATCAGCTGTTTTTGCTCACAAAACTACTTCACTCCGACTGTATTTCATGTACTATAAAAGATCGACACCCCATAAATGTAATCGGACCAAGAGACCCTATTCAGGGAGGCATTAAGATCAGAAATACAAGAAACTTTGGAGGCAGCAGATGTGCTGAGCATGTAATATGGATGAATGAGTCCTTAAACCGTAACCAAAGGTGTCAACCTACCACAAATATGACCCGTTTTCATGTATTTTGAGTCTTCCTCTTTCCACAACATCTCGGGACCCAAACCAATTGTTGTATACCCTTATATATATGTCTTAAATAATGTTTCTGACCTCTAAATCAAATTCTACCAAGTCCTAAGCTCACGGTGGGCAAAATGGTGCAAAATTTTCACTCCAGATTTTATTTCAGTTTCAGATTCTACACCATTGGCGCTCTCCAGAGCACCCCAGGTTTTGTAATTTGGTCCACGGGAGCCTGAGATATTCACAGATCAAGGAGCTAAAAGTGCGAACCTTTCATTGTGAAACCATTTCGCCACGGAACTTTATCGGACCTGTCCTCAATCATTGTAATACAAGTCTACCTTGGACCTACCGTGACGAAATATTTATAAATGATGAGCAAGGTGGTGCGCGCCGCTGCGCGATGCCGTCGCGCCTTTGTTTACCTCTATTTATCTGCGCCTCGCGCCCGATCCCGAGGCATGCATTTATTGTAAGGTGGTGGTGTGTCTATATAGTCAGCCCGCACAAGCAAAGTCATAAGCTGTGATGGTCTAACAGTTAATGTTGTGCTGTTGCATGCATCATGTGACTCGTCCTGAGGTTGCTGGTTCAATTCCTGATTGTGTCAGTCCTAATTTTGCCGAGAATCGGCTGATTTCCTTGTGTCCCGCTCTTTGCACGACTTCATTTCGGACTTCAGTTGAAGTTGGTTTATTCTTTAGTTTCTGGTCATATGTAATTGGTATATAGTGCGCTTGGACTTACCAGAATATAAAGATTCTGTGGCTAAGTGGTCTTGATTGCTTGCTGACATCTAGTCATGTGGCGCTTGCTGAGGCCCTGTGTTCAATCCTTCTTTGTGGAAGATGTAATTTGAGTGTTACTTGTTGTATATTGTGAAACTGTTTAGACTTGCTTCAACTGAGTTGAAGTTAAACTTTTTTGTACTCACAATTATTCACTATGATAGTCCCAGTGAACTGACACATTTCAGAATGCATCATGGGGAATGCAATAGAATATCTACCACATGATAACACATATACATTATAAGAACAATGCACATTGTAATAGTTGATGAACCTCTATTCTCTTACATTGATATGCTCATTGATTACACCTTTTACATTCTGCCCATGCTGAGTTCCTGTGTCTCTCAGAAGAGCAGGAGATGTGTGACATATTGTCATATCTTGTATACATAAGATTTTATTGCTACATAGCAGAATTGTCTTACCTCTTTTTTACCTACCAAATCTACTCAACAGAATATATTTTCCATATCTGTTCAGAACTTGACACTAAGTTCACAGAAACTTTATGCCTTATGTCCAATAATTCATACAGAAGACTTGTGAGGTGAGACTAAGACACTACATCTACAAATAGCCTAGACAGTTTGAATCTCTTTATATTGTAAGTTTAGTGCCTCGGACTCTGACTTACCAGCCTTTGACCAAGGTCTGACCCACAGATGTACAAAAACATACCCTTAGAGGCATTTCACATGTACCACATATTGGTAACCATACTTGCATGACATGCCTATCAGCCCTGGTTTTTAGTGACATAGTACAAGGCTAGGTTGAAAAATCTAAGAAAAGACTGCCAACTACTATTACTGATATTGGGAATATGCGTAGGAGGCCTTAATGTCAGAGACATTCTGAAACAAGAAGATGTCCTGGATGTCTTGTGAATAAAAGTGTGCTGCTAAAAGCAAATTGATTTTGCTTCATCAAATGACCAGAAAGTAAGATCACTTTGAAATGTCAAAAGTCATTTCTTGGAGTAAATCGTGTTATTGCCCTGACATATATCAAAGGAATTGATTTCACTTCATCAAATGACCAGATTGAAGGAGCAACACCCCCAGGTGCCACGTGTGCCTTGATAAGGCAGAGATCCTGAAATGCGACAGAGAAAGCAAAGTTGGGATTGAAGTGGTATGCATAGGAGGCCTTGATGTCAGAGACATGCTGAAACAAGGGGATGTCCTAGATGTCTTGTGAATAAAAGTGTGCTGCTAAAAGCATGGGATTGTTTTGGTCACGCTGCTTCTTCATTTTCATTTTCTTTGTTGGCGAGCATGGGTCATCTTGGATCCCTCCTTTCATAGCCGGCTTCAGTCACAATGTCGATAAAGATAAATATATGCCTAGCAATATCAACAACTCTGAACAGCCCACACCTTATAACATAATGTATCTGATAAGTATCTTGAATGAGGTTGGAGGTATCCACTGAGTATCTTGGATATGAGTGGATGTATCCAACAAGTATCCTGAATGAGGTTAGAGGTATCCACTGAGTATCCTGGATACTAATGGATGTATCCGACAAGTATCCTGAATGAGGTTGGATATCTCTGGATACTAGTGGATGTATCCCACAAGTATCCAAAAGAGGTATCCACTGAGTATCTTGGATATGAGTGGATGTATCCGACAAGTATCCTGAATGAGGTTAGAGGTATCCACTGAGTATCCTGGATACTAGTGGATGTATCCAACAAGTATCCTGAATGAGGTTGGATATCTCTGGATACTAGTGGATGTATCCCACAAGTATCCAAAATGAGATTGGAGGTATCCACTGAGTATCCTGGATGTACATGGAAGCATCCAATAAATGTTCTGGATGAGATTGGAAGCATCCTGGATAAGATTGGAAGTATCTTGGATAAGAATGGAAGGATCCAATGGTCAGTATGGGGAAGTTGTCGACTTTTCAACTCATGTTAAATCTTTCATATTCAAAAGTGTTGAACTTCTCAAATTTTGACTTCGTTATCCCAGATAGGTGTGAAGGTATCCCAAAAATACATTGGATGAGGACTGTAAAGGCTTACCTGTATAATATGCAGCATGACTTCATGATTCAACTGCAAACATTATGTTGATGCTATAGAGAAATCAAAACCTTGACTTTGTATGAAAAAACTGAGTTTACAATATATCTGTCTCAGAAGGTTGAACCTACCTCTGTTAGCCCTCATTTAGTCAAACCCTAGGTCAAATCAGCCTCCGTTACCCACTGTCTAGTCAAACTCCAGCCTTTATTACCCTTCGTCTAGTCAAACCCTAGGTAGAACTAGCCTCTGTTACCCCTCGTCTAGTCAAACTCCATGGCTGGTTTGATGCAAGAGAGATATGCTATATAATATAATTGAAAGAGTGTACAAAGGAAGCCAAGCATTATTGCAATAAGCTGGCAAATATAGTAATCAATTGTGCAATGTATATGGATGCATTACTTTAAATGATAATTAATACATCTAATAAAAGAAAAAACACATAAAGAAGCTATGTATATCAACACTGAAGAAGCCAGGCATTTTGGAACTTTTTTGAAAGTAGGACCCCAGAGACCCCGTGACATGAACATGGAAATGTGGATGCATCCAGGATCTATGGATGCATAGGACATAAGTTTGGCTTGGATACATATCCAGGATGGCATCCTGGATATACATCCAACTGATCTATGCTGGATGCATCCGCAACCGTGGATTTCATCCAAGATCCAGCATATCCGACTAGTCTTATAAGCTACCAACACCCAAAATCATTGCTACTAAGACTAGTCAAGTAGGGGGTGACTTAAGTGAATTGAGCAAGCCATCGTGCACAAGGCCTCTAGAATAGTGCTGGGCCGACATAAGAAGTTGCTGCAATGATATGGCGTGAATCCAAAACGTTTACAGTGGGTACTCTGGTATGTGCGAGTAATAATACGTGTTTGTTGTATTTAATCCATACTATGCCTCCAGCGGATACTACCATCTCTCACGCTCTGAATGCCAGGGCCATTGGACGCTACATGAGTTCAACACTTTTGGCGTTGCACGCGCCTCATTCCACATCTTTCCCTGGGGCATCAACTCGCATCACTTCTATCCGAATGGGAGAAGATACTATGGGATGGGATGGTTGGTTGGATGGTTGGTTGGATCAGATGGTTGGTTGGATGGTTGGTTGGATGGCATGGATGGATCAGATGGTTGGTTGGTTGGATGGTTGGATGGCATGGATGGATGAGATGGGATGGATTTCTGTATGTAAGACAAATTGCATTGAAATCCTATCTAATCCTAACTAATCTGACGTTCCTTGTAAATCTAAGCAAGGATTAATCCTACTGGCATCATAATGTGGGTCCTGGTCTTTCAAATTTTAAAAAAAATGACCATGGTCTGGTCTATTTAATTCTTTCCAAAAGGACTGGCCAAAACTGGTTAAGACCAGTTGTAGACTGGGCCTAAAATATACCTGAATATAGCCATCATAACCCTCCTAATAGCCTATAAAAATTTCAATGAGCAATGTTTCAAAATTCAACTTTATGTCTCAAAGACTGTTACATACAAAACTAAGACTCCATTTGTGTCCCCAGCCTTGAAAGGCTGATGCTCTGGGTTCAGTTCTCACAAAAGAATGGGTGAACCTCGGAGCTGGGATCTGAAGACTTTTCTAGCTTAGAAGATAGGGTCACAGGCAGCCTGGAAGTGGTCACAGCATCATGAACAAGTCGGGAACATTTTGTGTACTCAAGTCATTTATTTGCTTTTATTTTGACGTACTTTTTCTGTAATGTGATGCACATATAGATAATCTTAAGAATTGAATTTTACTGTGTACTATATGGATTGGAGGTACTGAGGTAGCTGTAAGTATATAGCACATTGCACTCAGCACTTTAAAGAGCATGTATGTAGCATGCGATTGGATGAGGAACAATGTTGTGACCAGAAACTTTCAAAGAAAATAAACTCAAATATGTTGACAAGATACAACACGAGGTCCAAGTCTCGAACCTGCATAATCATGCTCAAAAGACAGGATTAAAGCCAGAGTCACTCCCAGGAGACAAACTCAATGTACCAAATGCCTCATCAAGCTCTGAAAGGTGTGGGGCCGTTGTGAAGCCAGTCTCAGGCCCCTTTTGGCCCCAATCTGTTGATTTTAGCAGAGAGGCTGGGACCAAGGCTGAGGACACAAACAGGCCCTAAGCAAATTGAGATTGTAAAGATGTGTTGACACATTATTTTTGAAAAGAATATGACATCCAAACATGTGCAAACAGTCTGTGCATGGTCAAATCATTTCAAAATGTAGTTCAATCTGTTTTTTAAGCTTGCTCGTGCCCTTATTTCTTTAGATATTGAAGTATATTATTGTTTCAAAGTAATTTATATGGTATATAGGCTGTGTGACATGCAAAAATATATATTTTCATTGAAGACTGGTCAGAACTGGTCAAGACTGGTCCAGTCTGTTAAAGAAACCAAAATAGACCAGTTCCATGTGGTCTGGTCCATGGTCCTACTATTTTCTAAATTGAGAAAGACCGATTCAGTCCATGGTTGCCTTTTTTGGAAGCAGAAGACCAGACCAGACCATACTTGCAAATACTACCCATCTTATTTTCTTGTAATGGTGACACCAGATTCTTCATCCTCACGGTTGCTAGGGAACTTCAAATTTCATGACATCTTCTAAATTGCTCCTTCTTTCTGCTGTGAACCAGTACCATCTCCCCACCCTTAAAAATTCTCCTTCACCAGCTCCACCACCTCCTCTGTATTGGCTGGCTCCTCCTCTAAGGACCCTTCATGAAATGTAAACCCCAGTATGAGGGTGGAACCTGCTCTAGCTAGTAGTGTTTTAAAGTCGAGTCCAGTCGAGTTATTTTCTCAAATTTCAAAAGCCTGAAACTGGACTGATCTTTGCAGTCCAGTCATAGTTCAGTTCAGTTACAGCAAATGACCAGTCATTTGCCATTTTCACTAAAACTGAACTGAACTTTGAGCTTGATTTTGATACATTGAGTGAGCAAAAGCCTGGACTGCAGTCATACATCAATCAAGTTTCAGTCAGTATCAGTTAGTATTTAAAGGTCTGGTTGGATCCAGTTTTTGAGCTCCAACCGAGGCAACTGGCAACTGCAACCAGTTGCAGAATTTTCCAGAATCTGAAAAATCAGACCGAGACCATGGGCAACCGGCAACTGTGATCTTTTTGCAGTTGCCAGACCAGTTTTCACCAGTTTTGACCATAACTGGTTGCCAACCAGTTGTGAACTCACCAAAACTGACTAAAACAAATGTATTCCACTATATACACTAATTAATTCTTATAGAACAAAGGTAAATGTGCTGCAAATGCTCTCAGAACACTGTTTTGGCCATTAAAGAGGCATGGGAAAGCACCTGGCAAAAGCGCCTGGCAACGACCGAAATTGAACATGCATCCAAATTTCTTTTGTTATTATCTACAATTGAAAGTATGACTAGTTGCTTTGTGTTTCAGAAATAATAACAGCTCTGTGGTTGAGTGGTAAAGTCTGATACTTGTGACGCACTTGGGAGCACACAAATATTTATAGCGCGGGATACACCGTTCGAGTCCTGGCGAGCGGTACAGTGTGCGGAACACTGGTGTGAACTCGAGGACCCGAAACCAAGAGGAACAACTAGCTCAGGTCTGCCGTAAGCTAATATGTTGTTCCTCGCCCCTCAGGTCTGCTGTAAGGGTGTTCCGGGTGCTCGTACCTGCAATAGCAGAGGTCACGAAGTATATATATGTTGGCTACTTACAAGTAGCGATCTCCCAATTCTTGGATTGAGGAAGATCAAGTGTTGTACGCGTTAGAGCGATAGTTGAGTTGGTTTGGTTGTTGGTAAAAGATAGATGTATTCAAAGTACTGTTAGCCGAGGTGTAAACAACAGCTTATGTAAGTAAAGGAGTAGCTAAAGAGTATATCGTACACAGAGTTGAATCAAGGACTAGATATCCGTTACAATACTGTCCCTGATCAGAAAGCTGGTCACAATCACATCCCATCCACCCAGAGCTCGAGGAACATGATTTCTACCTCAAACTTGTTGTTCAGACCATGTAAATATGTCTCAAGAATATATATAATGACCCCAGGGAAGTTTGGATTAGCTTGGACTAAGCAGCATAAGGATTTGTAGCTGGGTCTCTGTTTTAGGTCAAATCTAGGAAGCTGGTCACCCGCAATAAATCTAGACAAGAGACAACACTGAAGCCCTAGAGACTAGTATTTGTCTGAGAGATATCCATACCTCCTCACTGAGCCAAGAGTGGCTCAATTCTGAGGTGATTCAGGCAAATGAGAGCATCTACAAGTGATGAGGATGGTGTTTTGGTCATTTTTCCCATAGTTCCACAAAAGACGTGGGTGGCTCATACAGTTTCCTCTCAATCACTCCTGATTTACAGGATTTCAGAGGATAAATAGTCATATTTGAAGGTACATGAATTGAAATTTTGAGCAAAAAAGCTGCTATTGAGCAGATCGGCCATGACCAGGTTCCCGAACTCCGACAGTACTAAGAATTGATTATGTCTCATGAGGTTGGGAGTTCAATTCCTTCAAGTGACACTTTAAATTTCAAAGTCAAACTTGTCTGGACTATTGAAATTCTGTCTCGTGAAGTCTATAATTCTTACTGACTACAAGTGCAGTTGCAACCAGTTGTGACTGGTCTTTTCACGGTTGCTTCAGAATTTTAAACTGAGGCAACCGGCAACTGTGACCATTTGAAAATGAGGCAACTGCAATCGAAGGTCCAGTTGCCTGCAGTTGGGTCCAGTTGGTTGCGGTTAGATTTTTGGTCCCCACAACTGGACCTTCAAATACTAGTATCAGTTACTGTGACTGGACTTTAAAATACTACTGGCTAGAGTGTGATAGGCCCAAGTGATACAGTGCTACAGAAAATGCACATATACCCCAAGATGCCTCTTATGGGCCCACATACTGGATTCATGCTAAAATCCAGATCTGGGCCTACATACAATTTACAGTGCTAGTGAGCATGGTGGGCCTAGTGGGGTGGCACTGTTAAATTATTACATTGTAATGAAAGTGTAGTATGGTATTAATATACATAGAGTGCTAAGCAATATGCCAAAATAGGTTCCTTTTTGTATTTCTGATAGCTGGTTGTAGAGATAATAAGGCTTGGAAGATTGGCCATTGAAAGCATTGATTTTGATGAAATTTCACACTCTGCCAACCTTGGTGCAAACAGCAATACTGTATCATTTCAATCAATTTAGGGTGTGACCTGTGATGGCCACATCAGGAAAAACTACTTGTGCCCCAAGATACTTTAGGACATCTTGAAACATCCTGTGGATCTCTCAGAGATCTCAAAGATGCAAAAGATAAATATGGCCCTAAGAATCTCCAAAGTACAAGTGCAGTGCTACAACTTCTCTCAAAGCTTCTCAGAACTTCTCAGAGACTTTTGTAAAGCCTTATGAAATCTCTCAAATTTGTTGTAATAGCCATATAAATCAAGTTCAAGTTCACAAAGAGAGAATGTAATATAAAATTTTATTAGAAGTATATAAATACATGTTTGTATCAACAAGCTATACAATCTATATATCAATATCTATATATAATAGACTACATAAAGTGTATCTATAGTATATCATTGATTCTATATCAGTGGATGTGATTTAAACAAAATTGCATGAGTCACCTGCAAGAAACTAACAATAGCCAATGATATTGAAATAGTGAACTGGCTAAT
>JABWDO010000020.1:0-50009 GCA_013433165.1 Hypsizygus marmoreus | reverse complement strand
GCGTACTGGCATGGGGAGGGATGGATAACAAACTTGATGTTGAGGGTAACATGCTTGAAGACTATCTACTGTCAGGTTCTGATACACAGTGGTGGCTTAGTGAAGATAAGTGTTGCAGGAATCCTCGGTGCAGAAGAGGCAAGCAGACGGTCAAGGTGGTTTAGATATAGAAGCGCACACAATAATAGAGTTGTTGCTTTTGCTTGCTACCGTCTGATGAGCACACTCGTTTCGAGCTATTCGAGCAACTAAAGTGTCTTGTCAAGAAATAAACCACATAATATTTGACGATCTAGCTTTCTCAGTC
The DNA here is from genome assembly GCA_013433165.1 of Hypsizygus marmoreus. Classification (NCBI taxonomy): domain Eukaryota; kingdom Fungi; phylum Basidiomycota; class Agaricomycetes; order Agaricales; family Lyophyllaceae; genus Hypsizygus; species Hypsizygus marmoreus. The sequence goes on along the minus strand of JABWDO010000020.1, from coordinate 49,702 downwards.
CAAGGTCATTCGACTAACTTTAGCCCTAGTTTCTTCCTCCACGTCATCACTATATCCGACCTTTCATTTCATCATAACTGATTTCTTTTTTCCTTCAAACTCATGTTGTGCTCTAGCCTGCATCGCATTCTGTGTACGTGCATCAGCCTTTGACTCTATCATTAGAACAATGACATACCGTTGTTGATTGGCAGTCAAGCAGCGTAACAGCCCTTAGTACTACAAGCATCTTAAACCTCTTGCCTTTTAATGGTACTGCCACAAAAGATACTTGGGCTTCAACAATGTCTTCTGTTTTGAGCTTGATCGGGTCAATATTTTTGTATCTGGTAAGTTGACATCAGAAATAAACATCCTTATCGTATTCATTTCACTCACCGTTTAATGGGGTCATCTGATTTTGTTAGCTCGAAGTACTCTACCTTGTTCTCTGGAAGATGTACGTACTCTTCTCTCATCGCTCGTGCAAGGATGCCATCGGAGTCGATGTTGCTTTTAAATGGTATGCTTTCTTGAGTGCCTTTGTCATGTCGATCTGTGAGATATCGGTTTCCCATATTGATAGCGGGATGATCGTCAAAAACAGCAGGAACCCATGGATCCATAGCGTTCTCTGGCAGTGTCTGTGCAAAGCGCCTTTCAATGTCTTGAATTGCACTCACAATGGCTTCAAAAACTGGGCTTCCTAGTGCAGTCAACGTAATGGCCTGTCTGATGTATCGTCTTTGGCGGTCATCGCTATGCGTTGTCAGTTTTACTTTATAGAGCTCAGTTGCTTGTTACGTACATCCTATCCTGTCACGTGATCAGTGGCATAGTTTGTTCGCAGATAACACCTTGCATTCTCAATACCTGCTCTTCAATTATATCATCGCCATCATCCATTGTAGACTTTGCGGTGAGTTTTATTGACTTTGGTCGTGGCACAGAGATTACCGCAGTCTGAGCATCGTCACTCTCCTGTGTCCAATCAGTTTCCTGAAGCACCTCACAATAGTAATGAATATTGACCGTTATAAATCTGCTCAACTGCACAAACTTTGGGCTTTTCTCTACACGCTCTTTCACGATGCTTTCCAATCGAATGCCTGAATATGTCTTGAGTAGTTTGCTTTGCTGTTATGAGCTGGTCACTTACGGGCATCTTTTCTGGCATAGTGCTTGTCCATCTTGAGCGCTGATAGTTGGTCTTACTCTGGACTGATACACTGAATACCGTTTTACGATCCCCAGTATCCTCCATCTGCGATGTGTGCTTCTAGGCTCTTGTGGAATATCAGGTCCATCAACGGCTTCGCTTGCACCCAGCTCCCATCATCCAAGGCATTGAAACAGCAGTACATCTTAGACGCTGCCTGCCTCTGTTAATCTGCATACTTTACTACAATTCTATGTCTTGGTCTAAGATACTGGCACACAGAAGATGTTGAGCAAGGGGTATCTCAGTACTAAGGGCATTTGAACGACGGCACACCTGAATAGACTGTGTGATACCTGACGGCTAGCCTTCCCTATCTTGACCATTGTTTCCTTGTTCAACCGAGATAATCACATTGTTTTCCATTTTATTCCTTGTGGCACGGACCCTGTTGAGTGTATATAAATTCCTGTCTTCTTAATATTTTTGTATCTCATCTTCCTTCGACTTTGATTCATGCCTCTATGCAAGAAAAAGATTGTTCGCTCATCCTCCTTCATTGAAGAGTCTGAATCAGAGGCTGGCTTTGACGATGACTATCAGGAGTCCATATATCTTTGACTCTTTATGTTTCTATCACTGAATTTTTATGTCAGTGATGATGAGGCACTGAACTAAGTGGCGATGATGTGTACGCTTCTTGCCTCTTGATTTTATGCTTGGTCTGATTTGTCTTCCAACTTGCTTAGTACCTCTGATGAGAATGTGGAGGAGGCTGTTGCAGAGGAGGCTGTCGATGACGATAAGGAGGATGCTGATGATGAAGATAAGCAGGCAGATGATTCTGAGTATGTCTTTTCTCTTTTTCTACTTCAATGCTTGCCGCTGATAATTGTATGTTCTGCAGTGAAGACGAAGTGTAATCACTCTTCAATATTTGCTAGGCCTATCTCATTACTTTGATACAGCGTTGAAGTACCTCCTCCCACCAAGAAGGACAAGGCAAAGTGGGCACCTGCATCGAAAGCTAAACAGTAAGTCTTTTTTTATATTTGTTGTTCTTCGGCCTTGCATATAATATTTATCAGGCCAGCACCTGCTTCATCAAAGAAAGGAAATGCAAAGGCTAAATCAAAGGGGTATGTATTATTTGGCCACCTAATTCTTATCTTTACGCTGATGTTACTCTGCTCTCAGATCAGATGATGAAGCAGTGAAGAGTACCCGATCATGCACAGCTGCAGCTTCTCGGTCAAAAGTGTATGTCTGCACTTTATTTTATCGCTATTTATATGTACTGATAATATTTATAGGGCACCGTCAACCCCTACTAAGAAGGGCAAGAAGGTACCTGAGCCTCTCACTACACTGTCGCCAACCAAGACTCCACGGTATATCACTCTTAGGTTGTTATATATTGTTGATACTCACATATTCATGTAGTGGTAAAAAGCATGTCATTGCAGAGTCTCTCGACTCTGAGTCAGAATCAGTCTTTGTTCCAAGGTATGTGTTTATGGTATTTGGTGTCATCCTCCCTCACCATTTGTATTTAGTCCTACTACAGACTCTCCCAAGAAGCCTTGCACAGCTAACAACTCACCTGTTAAGCCCAACTGTGCATATGTCTCTGTTGAAGCACAAAGTATGTTTCTTTACATACCAGTCTTACTTGGTTTTAACTCGGTCATGCAGGAATACTCAAAAGTTATTTGACGCCGCTGTGTAAGTCCTTGTACTTGTTAATATGAATCTATAATTGATTATCGCTTTGTTTTTCAGGGCTAAAGCTGCAACAGCAAATGCAAAGACTACTGCAGCTGCAAAGAAGGCTCAAGATGTGAACAAGTGCGGTCTATTTGATCATATATACTATTACAACTGAGCTAATTTTGTATTCTCAGAACTCCAACAAAGAAAAAGACATCTAAAAAGCTCTCATCGCCGATTGTAATAGATGAGGATGAGGATGAGGATAACGATGACGATGTAGAGGAGATCATCACTCCCTCTGCCTCAAAGCTGTGCGTCATTCCATAGTTATTATTATCATGATATTTACCTCATTTATCATAGTCCTTCGAAGCTGAAGAAGGCAAATGATGAACCAAAGACGATTTACTTGGAAGATTTAATCCCTCCAACGGTGTATGTCAGATCTTTATCTTTTATGCACAAAGCTCTCATTTTTCCAATTGATAGCGTGCCAAAGCTTGCCAAGTGTGGTGTATACCAGCGAGGGCTAGTTGACAAGTTGTTGAAGAACTCTTATGCAAAGCTTGTCAAATTGCCTCCGTATGCTGCCTTGTTTTTACGTCATTCATAATGTTTACTAATTTACTTGCAGTGCAAGCATCATTGTCTGGTCGAAAGATGGAACACAGCCTCCTGCGCCACATTTTGTTCTCTTCTCTGCAGTTGAAGAAATCCAATCTCAATATGAGATTGACTTGCCGTACGTTTGCTATTTATCGTTCATTTTTGCATTTGACATTTATTGATGTTCCTTTTCAGTTACTTGAAAAAGCTCGTCACCTTTCAACACAGCTTTGACGACAACCTTTTCAATTTGTCTCGTGGCGATCCTTCGAACCTGTGTGCAAAGCATCTGTATGGCAAGGACCTGAATGCAAAGTCCATAACTTTTCATAAGCGCAATATTCCTGCAGTATGCTTGTCGATTGGAGTGCTTTCTAATGATCATACAAAAGATCCCACTACATATGGAACTAAGGGCCTTTAGGCCAAATCTGTGGTTCTCATTCCATTCTCCTTGGAATGGAAATGATGGATTGCGACTGTTGGCTTGATATATGGCATGAAGGCCTTTTGGACTTCAATTATTGACAATATGGTATCGTTTACAACTTGCATAGAGGTGCCTGCCTGTATGTTCTTTATCATCCTTGTTTTCTACTTCACACAACTGATGTTGCCCTTGCAGCTGCTGTGCAAATGGTTAAAGCTTCACCTACGAAGTCCTCAGGAAAGCTGTTCAATGCGATGGCCAGTCCATCCTTCAAGCAACAGAAGTCCAAAGCGCTCAACATGCATTACTTCAAGGGTGTGCTGTCAGTGAATGATACTGGTGCGATCTTGTCAATTGATGTAGTTCTCTCAGTTCTGACATCGTTTTCTTCTCAGTGCCTATCTATGATGCTCAGACTACACAGCTTAATCTTCCTGAGGATGTAACCAATATAGATAAGGTCCTAGAAGAGTATGAAGGCCTTATTCCACCAACTTCTGTCGTCTTGGTGGCATACACAGTCTCTAACTACTTTGACAAACTCAACAATATCCACATATCCAATAACATATCATGGGTCGCTGTTCTTCACGAGGCTCTCAGGTGAGTACTTGCATACTTATCGCCTACATATATGACTTACTTTTCTGCTAGTTAGAAATCCCTTCGTGCTCTTTAATTTTTTCCATGACGATCCATATTATCAGATGATGGATGCCTTGGCTGATGGCTTGCCTGATGCTGAAGGTGTCTGATGTCTCCTTTATTTTGTGTTCAACACACTTGATGTGTCGCTCAACCGACCGTTGTCTTTCTAGATGTTCATAGTCATTCAACTGCCTTTATCTATTACTTTCAACAAGTATCTATATTGATCAAATCTGCATGTATGCCATCAACGACTTATGATTACAATATGTAATACTTGGCAATCCATTACACTAAGGTGGCCTTTGATAGTTTCATCATAGCGTCTGTGACTTTCTTCGCTTTGTGATTCAATGACAGTGCCTTAGTCCACTCGTTACCATTTCTCAGACCAGCTTCACTACTCCGTATCTGGGTCAGTCGATGTTGAAACCACCGTTCACAACTTTTACTCCAATAACCAACATTGAGGCTGCTTTTTGCCCATGCACTGTTCTTCGGCCACCATGATTGGTGTGAGTCTTGCTGCCCATGTCCTGTAGTCATTCATTGAGGTTTACAGTTAATACTTCTGCTAATATAGGTAATCACATACCAGTATACACTTTGTAAACACCGCATATCAAGTTCATTTCATCCTCTGTAAGGTCATCATCCCAGATGTACTTTCCATCTACCTGTATGACATCTCCAGTTTGGAACACAGCCATTGATGGACCATAGAATAGTGATGTCTCTGGTACATTGTCTTTAGCAAACCGCTACACAATTCCGCCTTTTAATATGGCAGTTCTTGCCCGAGGTTGGAGCAAGAACTTATTTCTGATTGCTTCGTATGTGGCATAGTCACGTACATTGGGCCGATATTCCTTTCCTCGGTACCCCAGACCATTCACTGGGTAAACGAGATGATGAGAGGGTGAGGGACCAAATATTCGAGTGCTAAAGGGGTATCCTTTTCTTGAAAGCACATTTGCAACGTCGACTAGATGAGGACCCCAACATCGACGTAAGCATTCAAAAGCAGTTGCAGGATCTTCAACCATGAGCATCCAAGGTGCATTCTTCTTCGAATCAAAGTGTCGGGCTTCCAGGAAGTATAAAACTCTGTCTGCTGTTGATTTAGACCTAATTGTCAAGAGGAGGACAGGTTGGTGCAAGATAAAAGAATTGTTTGTTGTACTGAGATTGCATAGAAAGTGGGGTGTGGTGTGAGTTTGGCCTTTTCCAATCTCGACAAGATGGAGTAATAGCTTCTCTGCAGATGAAATAATTGTGGAGTCCTGCAGGCGTCCGGTTTCATTGCCCACGATACGACGAATCTCGTTTTGTTGCATGCCATTCTCTTTTATGGATGCTTCAGATTTAGTTAGGCCATATCGATAGAACAGTGTTTGGTCCAAGGATTCTGCTTCCCAATTGAGTTGTGTATGGTCATTTAAATGGTCAGGCTCATAACCTGTATGTGTTTCTGTCCATATAGATGCAGGAGGTTGGTTTGTCACAAAAATGTTAATGGAAGCGATGTGAGGTGTTGATAGATTACGTGGCTCCATCTCTTTAGGACTGTCGGTGTTGGTGTCATCGAGATCAGAACATATGTCCCATTCATCGATCACAGAATCATAGATCTTTTCAGAATCGCGATATTGGTCCCATAGTTCGTTCACGTCCATCCTTCCAATTCTCCGCCAAATTCTTGGCCCTGTTGGGTGCCTTTCCCATAAAAACACCAAAGCTCCCCGCAGTGATGGTACTTTATATGTTGCTGCCAATTCTTCATGTTCTAAGCACTTAGCCTTCTGCGTATCTGACTCTGAGAGCTGATAGTGTTCAGTCTTCAGGCTTCGACGCTCGATAAATGCTAAGCATGTTTCCCCCGGCCGCTGTCGTGTTCCTCCAGGATATATAGAAAGGGTTGTGATGCTGTTTGTCTTCTGAGTCATCACTTGTCGAATGGCAGTCAATGATGGTAGGAATTTATGTAGTGATGGATCGTGTTTGAGGGGAGATTGTGAGCTATGTCCCCAGTAAAACCACAGTGGAACATTGGCACGAAGTAGAGCAGGAATAAGATTTGGAAACGAGAACGTGGAAACATCGATGAATGTTCCTATGTGGCCCACATTTCTGGATAGGTTGCCGGCAGTAGATTGTTTGAAATCTTCCAGCCATGATGGTTCAATGGGACATTCTTCCTCTAGAAACTCTACCCATTTGGGCTTGTAGTCATTCTAGTCATTGCCGCAGAATGCTATGGCCATTGTGCAGAGAGACATCAAAGATATAAATGCGTCGTGAGATTTCATTGCACAGTAATGAGCATGACTGTCTTGAATATGAGCACGGATGTAGCCATGCGATGAGGGAAATGGTTCGGCCTCAAAGCCCAAAGGGAATAGAACTCCTCATTTGCCCAACAGAGTCCCCGCTATCCATTGCAGTGCTAGTTCCAAATGTTCCCAACTGGCCCCTATATGGTCTGAAATCTTGGACAAAGCACCGTGTTGCTGAATTTCCATGGCGTTGAATGATGTCGCCAGGCACTCGAATATGGGATTGTCATAGCTCATTATCGTTGGAATGAAAGAAAAGTGGGGATATTCCTGTGAGAACCAGCGCAGCTTTCAAGCGTCTCGGGGATGGTGATCCCTAGTAAATTGATCCTCTGGCTGTGGTATGTGCGGCAGGTACCACATGTTAGGTGAACTGAAAACTCTGCCATCCTGTACAAAAACGCAAAGATTCCTCAGTGGATTTTCTGTACACACCAAATCAGATCATATTATATGCTCATATGGTTGCTTCTATCTCACCCATCGTGTACTGGATACAATATAGATATCTCATTCTGGAGGTAGCTGTAGGGAGTTACTAGCAATATATTCATGCTGCTGTTCAATAGATGCATGATTAACAGTACTAAGTTCAGTGCGATAGTTTGCAGGTCCTCAAGACATTGTTTATCCTTGTCTATTATCAATGCTTTTGCCATCTGAATGGAGCCAAAAGAGATCGAGCATGTTCACGTGTAGCTGCGGACCGGCCTTATCCATTGTTTCTTGCGCTGCCCACCTTTACAGGGTGACCTAATTGTTTGGCTGCCATCAAGCATGGGCTCACGGCAGTGAATAAACTTGTTCTTTGGTCCACGCTCACGCAAATCGAGCATTTCGAGCACCATGAGCTCGATGTTGAGCATTAATGTGCCATGTAGGAGGGAGTTTGAAGATTTTCAATGCCGAGTTCACCTGACACACATGTGTGACGTATCTGCAGAGTGACCGTGGAGGTACTCGATGCCTCAGACTATGTTACACCCTTATCTGATCATTATCTGATCCAATACGGCTTTGTGGAGCTGTAAAGCCCTTTGCCCAAATGCATGACGCATTTTTCACCAATTATGACCAGCCTATGACGTTGAACCAATCGATTTTTTCCCGTCGTTGGGAAAAAATCGATTGGTTCAACGTCATAGGTCTTCTGAAGAATGCAGATCTATTTTTACATGCTATCTGTGCTGTTGACTTGCCTGTCACGCGCTGCGCACATTTGTGAGGTGTCCAAGGGGTCATTTGACCAGCAGACTTAATTCATGCCGCCCTATACGACACGTGGTTATGCCGCTGGCGTCGAGCGCAGGCTCACGGCCATGCATACATTTGTTTTTTTGTTCAGCGCTCACATGAATTGAGCATTTCGAGTGCCGTGAGCTCGACGTCGAGCATTAATGTGCCCTGTTGGAGGGAGTTTGAACATGCTTGAGGGTTTGCGCATGCTCCGTATTCTATTTTTGCACATACCTCCCTTTGGGCCTGATCTATTCCTCGGTGCCTGAGGCCATGATCGAATGATGGCAAGCAGTTTCACATGCACAGACCTTTTTCTGAGATTGTGCCTGCTCGTTCGAGCATTGTCGAGCTCATTTGAGCACTATCGAGCCCTTATGAGCTCGTTGATCTATTTACTGGACGCTGTGTTGTATTTCGTCCAGTGGTTTATACACGCGTATTGAAGTCGATCTTCCGATCATTTATGATGTCATTGCTCTTTACGGGTTAGGGTTATTTTTGGGGGAGTCTCAGGTAATTTCTGCCTGCCCTTGCTTCCCTTGCTTCCCTATACCCCACCAACTGCTGTCCTTTGTTGCAAGTCTTGCCTCTGCGCTCTACCTGCTCTGCTGCCTACTTTGTGTACTCTGGTGCTTGTTGTCCTTTTGTCAGCAGTTGAACTGCAGACAATATTCTGGACACAGTCTGCTTTCCTTTACAGCAATCTTGAGCTTCTCTGAACAATCATGTCTGGTGTTGTTACTATGCTGTCTGCGCCGCCTTCCCATTTGCAGGTTCCAGGTAGAAAACTGATGTTTCACGCGAACCGGGATGGCTGCTTCGCGTACTTCTACGAAGTCTTTAACCATCCTCTGACACAAGGTCGCCATCCAGAACTTATGGGGTGGACCTTTGTGTACTTGCAGGATACGTATTTGCCAGCCATGGCTCGAGTAGTGTTCCGAGGTCCAGTTACAATAACCGGATTTGTAACTGGAACCGGACTGAACCAGACTGGCTGTAACCGGACCGCCGGTTACGGTCTTGATGGATTGACAAAAATGTAACCGCCAGTTCAAACCGGTCTTGGACCAGTTTTTTGGCCATCTTATATATTCATGTGGTAGTGCAGTATTTAAGGTTCAGAATGATCCCTGCCCCATCTCAGACACATAAAAATTGACCGAGTTATTGAGAAAATACTATTCTGCATGCCAGTTGTGATTTGCACGCATGCGGATGAGAGTTTCAAAAGTTCAAGCTCCGACTAAATCTCCGAAAATCGCCGGCACATTATGAATTTGCAGTAATCAGACTTCAACAAGAGTAGTTACTATATTTTTAATTCCTTACATGGTAAATAGTGCACTGACTGTGTATTGAACGACTTTCAGTAAGAAAATTTGCAGAAAAACCGGTCCAAACCGAGTGAAAACCAGTTTGTAACCGGTTTTGATCAAAACCGGTCTTTAACCAGTTAATCCCGGTCCGGTCCACGGTTCAGCCTCATCAGATATATTTTTGTAACCGGCGGTCCCCGGTTACATCATCATGACATCAAAAGACCGGACTGAACCGGACTTCGGAACACTAGGCTCGAGAACTGGAGTTTGAGAAACTACTCACTGTTAAGCTTGGACCTGATGATATGATGGTTGAAACCAGTGTGTATGTCATACTTCATGGGTATTCATACTTACACCGCACTTTCAAGCTTGTTTGAAATAGTTCCCAACGATTGTATCTATGCCCGTGACTCATACGGCACTAAAAACCCAGAGGATGATGTACTACAAGCGTTGTGCATGGATGGGTGTGTCTGTTACTCTATTTTTGCTCAGATTCGAGCTGATCGAGCTCTACAGCTACGTCTTGCTTTCACCAGAGTTGATAGCTGAACTACTGCAAGTCCAGCAAGATATTCTGGGGCCAGAAGACGAGATTACTCCTACCTCCGTTCAATTCGAACGCGATCCTGGCATCGTCAAGGTGAAAAATTCATGGTGCTATACTATGGGTCCATCCCATCAACACTCGAACATGATAGTCTCTCCAATCACTGCCGCAAAGCTCATGAATGATGAGCTCGAGCTCGAGGAGCATTATATCAGATGCCAACGGTACCTCAAGGTATTTTTGCACTTTGTCTTTGATTTTTCATCGTTTGACGCATCTATCACTAGGCTACTACAAAGGCCGGCATGGCCGCCATTAATGCATTTCTGCTGCAATGCAAGAGAGCCGCAATGGAGCAATACGCTGAATTAACCAATATGCCTCGCATCGGCCATCAGGAAAACTACGCATTTCCCACCTCCCAAGTCAATCTTGCAAGGCCCGTTACCTGGAATAAAAGAAATAGTACATCTATCATTTGTTCTTTTAGATATGCTTGTTCACGTTCTTGTTTAGGCGATGGCCTGGTAGATTTGGGCGCCTTCGGAGTAACCGAGGGGCATTGGGACAATTTAGATAATGCAGGTGCTCTGACTTGCATGATTGCCTTATCGCTTCTTCCGAAGGGCTGCCAGCCTGGTAGATTCAACTTATTGGGGCTGGGTTTCTACGCTATAACTTACTTGCTTCGTATCTTCGCTTTCTCTGGACTTCGAAAGCATGGTGGATCTCCTCCTATTTTGCCCGCAGAGATGCAGCTACTGGACTCATATTATCGCCTGATGCTTATTCTGTACCCACCTGCTTCTATGATCTCAAACGGAGGCTGGAAAAAGACTACCTTGGCCAGCATACATTCAAAAGGAGGTGTGTTGGATGCCTTTAACATCACGCCAGAAATGACTTCAGTCGTGTAAGTGTTTTTTCATTCACGTCCAGATGCAAATGGTTTTCTTACGTATTTATTGAAGTGCGTCAGAATGCTACTCACGTATCAGAAGCTGCAATAGAGCAAATTGGGCCACTGATGGCGTGGTGATGATGGATTGGTTGTCTTTGGGCATCAATTTCATTCACTACCTGCTTCTTCTCTGCGTGTACTTCATCCAGCAGCTGCCGATCAGCATGAAAATGCACGTGGATCCCGATGCCTTTTTACAGGCATTTTCCTGAGAAGTAGATGGAAAGCGAGTTCATCCTGGACCTCGGAACATGGCTCCAACAGGCTATACAGAATCTCCTACTGAGGAAGAGCATGACTTGTATGTCGTCAAAGGTGATCGGGAAGCTATGGATCGTCGTGCAGCTGCCTTGAATAATTGGGTCCAGCATGTCCTAAGACATATTAAATTTATCCCGGTGGAGGTGCATAAGACATTTGAAGAGCTGTACAGCAGCCCGAAGAAGTCTCTGCCCCGTTCACCTGTAAAGAGTTTGTGTTATTTTTTTTTCTACGGTGAAAAGAACCTATTCTTATATTGTTTTATAATTAGATGGTAAACGACCAGCTGCCGATGTGGAATCTAATGCTGTGTGCAAGAAAAGTACTCGACCTTTTTGAGCTTATATCTGCGTATATCTCATATTTTTGTTTATAGAAGCTCTGACTGCCCCTCCAGCTGCCGAATTGGCTGTTGTTGGTATGCATGGGATGGGTGAACAAATTGCTAATGGCCTGTTGACTAGTACGTCTTGATTGATTTCATTTTTTCAATTGCGCTTTTTAACCTCACAATGTAGTGACTTCAGCAATTGATCTAAATGCAACTCGCCCAACTCGAATGACTCGGCGTGTAGATCCTGTTTATACCCCAGCAACATCGCGTGCGAAACCTGCTAGGCGTGAAGTGCAAACACATGGGTCAAGCAGCTTAAGCGCCATTCTGCCTGGTTCAAGTAGCACGAGCGCTGTTCCGCTCAGATCGAGCAGCTCGAGCATCGTTCTGCTCAATTCAAGCCAGCCACTTATAACTTCGTGCTTGTCTGCCATGGCTCGGTATAATCTAGCTTGCACCGTCTTTGGCGGGGTTGTTCTGAAACGAAGTATTTATTTTTGTTGCTTTCCTTGTGTACATATTACTTACTTCTTATTATTCAGGATCTGATAATCAGCAACCTGAAGATGAAGAGAGTGACACAGATTCTAGTGGCGACAGTGTGTTGCATCTTAAATGAATTCCTGTTTGTAGTCTGTATTTGTTTATGCATATTGTTCAAGACTATATTCCATCTCTGCATTCATACAATGAACGCTATAGCGTGGATGCACCTACGAATCCTGATGTGAGTATAGATATTGCTAAACTTGCTTGGTTGTCGGTGCACCACTATAGCAAGTTTGCAGTTCTGGATCAACATCTCGATGTCATGATGGCGTGTGATGCAGAGGAAATCATCTATGATGCATATGATTCTGACTCAGATGAGAGCTATGTGGCCCCACACTCTGCTCGAGTGGATGAAGATGGTGATATTTCCATAGACGACGATGATGACGATACCTTTGAAGACTTGGACATTGGTGTAATAACTATTGATCATGATGAGGATATAGGTATGTTGTTGAATAACTATCTTTCTCAAAGCACGTTGATTTCGCCTCTAACAGTGTTGGAGCATATGCCACCTTCTTCGCCAGGTAGTTCTGTATTGGATACTTCATCATCTCTGGAAGGTTTGTTTGTGCTTGCTTATTTATCTATCATTGTTTTTATCCTAACGGTTAATTCATAGATATGATAACACCCCGTCTCTGGATGTTCTTGGCATCTTTTGGTGAACAGCACATTTGGACCTCCTGACTGACTTCGCACATGGGATTGGCACCTATAACCAAAGTCAGCCAATATTGCAGCCATGGGCAGCTGCTTCTGCTATTGAAAAGCAGTTAAGCTTGATTCATGACCGCCCTTACTCGGATGAATGCGCGGCATTGACTTCTACCATATGGCAGAATATACAGAGCTTGGAACACTACAACAACATAACCACTCCGAGTCTTAGGGTGGCACGAAGTATTATTCTCATTGCATTCTGGGTACCTCATGCCTGGATTCACAACCTCGTTGACTTTTCCTTGACTCACGATTGCTGGGCGACAAAATTTATCTTTGATGTTGTGGATCTCCACCAAGCCATTTTGGGCGCTCGCATGGACCATGTCGAATTCGACCTTGCACATTACCTGCCAGCTCAAGGGTCATCAAACATTGTCACATATCAATTGCCTCGCTCTCGGCACAATGACTTAGTTATTGCAGATCAGATACTTGCCTGTGTTTACTATGTCATCAAGAGATGGCTTGGTTTCCCTTTGGACTCAAAATCCACGCTGCAGGCTCAGGTTATGGCTGAATTTGTCAAGGCAAATAGCATTCCAAGTATCTTGCTTCTGGATGGTATGTGGACCCTTTTCAATAATCCCGTCGGCACGTTGATAGGTACAAATGGAAAACTGCCCAAGACTGTCAAGGATACCGTGGTTATCCAAACTCTCAGTTCCCTAATTGCACGTCACCCTTTTTGGAAGCAGGATACATCTGCCTATCGAGTCTTGTGTTTGCTGAATGATACACGCATAGCTTGGGATGCTGTACATGCCAATGCCCTTGACCACAGAATCACTTCCTCCCACTCACCAATTCAACATCTCCCTCTCCAACTATCCTATGACACCAAGAAAACTCTCATGAAAGCCTTTTCTCAATTCTTACGTGATCTCCTCCCCATTGTAAAAGATGGTCCACTTGCTCATGTCAATTCGACTAACAAGAAACGCCAGAAAGTTGCTAAGAAGCCCGACTTTTATATGCCATTCTGCGATCTTGCTCCTACCCGAATCACTGCACAGAATATTATATATTCTGATGTAGACTGGCTTAGGACCGACGTTGGATTTTGGAACGTGCTCATACACCGTGCCATATTTTATGGCTCTGAATTCGCTAAAACCCAAGAGGCGAACTTCAGTTTCTTCGACGATTGGCGTCAACATAGATCTGCCAGTAAAAAGCCCGACACGTACTTCATTAACTCCAATGCATATGGCACTGCCAACAAAAATCGCAACCTTGAAGCCATCGAGACTTTGTGGAAGCAGAGACACCTATGGGCTCCGTTTATCCAAACCAATCCTGGCCCTGTTGAAGTCTATGAATTCCTCGTCTATCCAAACCAATCCTGGCCCTGTTGAAGTCTATGAATTCCTCGTCTATCCAAATCGCTTCAGGAATGTCGGCCCTTTAACGGCAATGCTTCTGACTGGTGATTTATGCAAGGCAGGCGTAATTCGCCAGCCAACCATCGAGGAACTTGGTGCCTTGGTCTGGAAAGTCAAGAAAGGAGCTGTTAGTGGTTTGATCAAGCTAGGTCTGGTGGCAAAGTGCCCAACAGAGGCTGAGGTAATTAATGCTGTGCGAGACTTGTGGGAGTTTTTAGATGAGGAACTTACCGTGGCAGAAAAGGCTGCTATGAGTTTTGATTTTTGGTGTCAAGAACACGGCCTTTGCAAGTACCACCGTGTCTGACTGTATCGTGATTATGCCAACATATTTTGTATACTTTTGATACATATTATATTCCATGAGCCTACAATGTGAATCACTAATATTTAAGGTTGTTAGAATTTAGTGCGACTTTGGTGCCCACAAGCCTGATCTGTTGATGTGACTTTGAGCGCTCGAAGACACTTTCAAGCGCTCCAAGCACTTAACGTGACTTTGGCGCCCACAGGCCTGACCGTTGATGCGACTTCGAGCGCTTGAAGACACTTTTGAGCACTCTGAGCACTTAACGTGACTTTGGCGCCCATAGGCCTGATCATTGATGTGACTTCGAGCGCTTCAAGACACTTTCGAGTGCTCCGATCACTTAACAGGACTTTGGCGCTTACTCCTGTTATTTCGAGTGCTTAAGGAAGCATTCGAGCAGTCCTGGAATTTGGCGCGACTTTAGCACCTGTACTGTTATGGGCCTGTCTACCCTGACATCCAGGAACTTGGAGCGTGATATTCTCCTCTGAGTGATCCATGGACAACGTACTTGACAGATGGGTCGCTTCATGATGAGGCCATGTATCACATATAGATCGCTGGACCCTACATCTCTGTGTGCATCTTGACCCCCCATCGCATGTACTGTCTTCTGAAGTCTACATCTCATAGCGCAACATGGTGAGCCTTTCTTTGCGGGTAAATGAGCTATTATGTGCTCATCCTATTTAGGCTTCTCATGGTGGTTCTGATAATGCTCCCCGTGATAGTCGCGTATGGACTTTCTGGCTTATAATCGTGTACTTTCACTGACTGTTGAACTCAGACCGGTGCTTACATTGTATGTCCCTTTATTTGTATTCTACCTGGTATTGACTTTTCAAAAACTGTCCCCACAACTGCTCCGAATGCCGCCCTCTGTCCTCAAGGGGCGGATTGATGTACGATCACTGCAAAAATTGAAATTTACACCAAAAATGTTGTACTACCTGCCCTGGTCACCAATTTCTGCAGCTAACACAGCCGACGAGCTCAACTTCTAAGACTGCTGTCTTGTCTCCGATTAGCCTCTTGTTTGTCTTACCACCCGAGTTCCATCTTACGTCTCCTAGCAATGCCAGCATCCCACCCACTTTCTTAGTTCCCATGCACTATGACCATAACAATAAGACTGCCGCCCAATGGTATAATGCAGTGCTTGAACGTATCGAGGGCTTCAAGTTTGCCAGCTGCATTCATAAGGATGTTCTCTACGTCTATGATTGGGTAAGAAAATTATTCATTATTGCATTGACATCGTCACCAAGTAATAATATCCTTCTAGGTTACCTTGCTGCTGTACCTTGCTGGTGGTCAACAAATTGGCACCGCAGACTTTCGACCACACAAATTTATGCGTCCAATGATTGTACCTTTTGCCATCTTTTACAGAGTGTTGATGCAAGATCAGAATTGGTTTGGAGGTTTCGACCTTGTAGTTCAACCATTCTTATTGGTTCCTAGCCAGTACGTGTTCCTAGCCATCGTCGATGCCTTACTTACACTGATTTGTGATAAATTAGAAATCCAAACATCAATACTATCGCAGAATTTTGGTACAAGATCGACCAACTTGAATGCAAGGTTCCGATTTGGCCATCTTGGAGAGAGCAGCAGGTTCACGATCGTAAGATCGATCTCAAAAGTGACCTTGACCACATCGCTCGAGCGGCAAAGTCATTGCACCCTACTGTTGTTGCAGATATTCGGAACGATGCAGACATTCGGTGGGTTGCCAAAAGGTGAGCAATGGTGTCATGCTCTTGATTGTTGTTACTGAATACTCGATAGATCTCATACGACGCCCTTCTCGCAAAGTGTCCTTGTCAACCCAACAAGCGAGCTATCAGTATTTCCACTTATTCAGTGGTACTTTCAAGAGTACAACGACCTTATTGGTCGTTGCAGTGAAATTTCTGTCCTCTGTGGTGGGCCGGATACCATTTTATCGCGATGGCTCATGGTCACAATGGTGGGGGCCGACAATTCATCTCTTGAGGAGATAAGAGGATCGGTTCACACTCTGCTTCCTCTGAATAAGGTCTCGAGCTCGTAAGCGGTCATACTTTCTTGTTTCCTCGTCTGTTGCTGATCTAGCACAGAGATAATTTGGTGCTCATGAACTCGGCTGTCAACAAGCTATCCGAGGGAGAAAAGGGTGTAAAAGAGCTCAACAAGTTCATCAAGACAACTCTTCAAACCCTAATCAAGTTTGAAAAGCTACGCATGACCGAACCTCTTACATTGGAATCCTTCGCTCGAGTTGACGTTGCAGTTTGTAAGGACCCCCATGACAACAAACTTCATTACTATGTTAACAAGATATCGCGATGCCCTCATTGCACACTTTACCTTTCACCTCCGGAGAATATTGCTAATGTCCAGAGCATCGCAGATTGCCTCGGTCATTCCCTTTGCCGTACATGGGAATTTTTCCATGTCAAATATTCTCATCACACTCGTACCGGACTGTAGTTATATTTGTGTAGCTTCAAATTGTATTCTGTACATATGCATGATCTTGAAGACGTCGCTCTCATATGTAATGAAGGCAGAAAACTTGACCATTAGGCACGCTGTAAATCATTATTAGTAATAAGGACCCAAGTTGGTACAGAGAACGTACTTAGCAACTGAACTATTATGCCTGGCCAATGTCATGGCCCCACAATAAATTGCACTCAAGACACATAACTAGCCTGACTTCACCATCTTTTTTCCATACTGCAAACCCCCCACCAATATCCCTCGCAACTTGCACATATCCCAGGAATTCCCAATTGTATCCTTGAAAATGGCCCTCTAGACTTTCACATAACAGACATCCTTCTGAACTGCTGCTGCAATCACTCATGCTGCTGCTGCTCTTGTGTGTATTTGTTGCTTGAATGGGAACAACGGTGATTTTGGCGAAGCTTGATCAAGTTCAGAATCTGGCCTGAGAAGTCATACACGTGACCACATCGGACAGTGACGTGTCATGTTGGACTTGTTCTTTACGATAGTCAACCACCATGAGAGTACCTGTTGCTGTTGCGCTATTTCTGGCTGTTTTCTTTTATTGGCCTTCCTACTCTATATGGTATTTCAGCAAGCCACACGTAAATGGTATGGACAGCAATCCATCTTTCCTATGTTACATCTGAATATGGTTTTTTCAGTTCAATCTTCAACGCCGCTCTCATTGACTTTGAAAGAGTACCACTTACGGAAGGGCCCTTGGGCATTGTCAGCATCGAGACTGACTGATGATAACCCACTGCTGCCATCAAACAACTGCTGCATGTGCTCATACCGTTCATTGGCCCCATTCTTGGTTCATCTGCAGATTGATCCGCCCAAGAAATACCATCTATTGCAGAGCCCTTGGGCACCGTTGGGCTTGTCTCCGACTAATATGGCCCCATGTTTGGATTATTCACAGGTTGATTCGTCCAATGATTACTGTCTATCACAGAGCCGATGGGTACCATTGGCCTTGTCTCCGATCAATAAGCATTGTGTAACTATCGCCATTTCATCTGCCTGTATCAATAAATTGTGGCATTCACAATATATTGCATGGCTTAGATGGCTAATAACAGATGTGCTTAATCTCACTGTGACAATGTATGTGGAGTCTACGTACTGTGCCTCACGTTCATTGATTCACCATACCATACGTCTCTTGAATCTGAGTTTTCATCAAAGTCTCATGTCAAAGCATGACTTTCGGGCTCAGCATAGTAGGTGCCTTCGCAGCCCTTGCTTTTTAACAATGTCATTGGCTGTCAACCAAGCATTTTCTATTCTACCCCTTACGATTCAAGTAATATCCCATAGCACATTCATGTTGTTTACCTGGTTGGTGAATTCTTGGCAGACTATTGTAATATGGTATGATTTTGAGCTATCATCAAGTAATTCCATAGGAGTCTACTATGAAACAAAACCTCGATGGTATCGTTGGTGTCCTCCTTTCTTGTATGAATCTATTCATAGCTTGTCACATTGGTATGGATGTACTTGTGCAATTTCCTTGCAAATGTTGCCTGCAGCTGGTCCAAGTCAGGTGGATGGCGGTATTGCACCTAAATGCCAAATGTTATACAAGGATATCCGATGCTATACACTATCTAAAGATCAACATCCAGATGATGATGTGCCATGTAGCTTTGTTTCTCATACAAGTAGTACTGAGGCTTCAGAACTTTGCAATAAAAATGATCATTTTATTCAATGCCGGCTACCGATAGGTATTGTAATTGAACACTTGTCTCTTGGGCAAGCCAAGACAGTTGCCAAGTTGCACGATGTGTTTGTGGCTGCCAGAGCTCCCTTAAAAACTGTAGTAAAATCTTTAAGTGAACACCGTGTTAGAAACTGTTCCTGTCTCGTCTCTAGGTTACCTGATTGCCAGGTTACTTGGTGCACAGCAGTGCAGTGCACACTCCCATCTCGTCTCTTGGTTACTTGATGCACAGCAGTGCAGTGCATCTCCCTGTTTCATCTCCAGGTTACCTGATGCACAGCTCTGCTGTGCACACTCCTGTTTCGTCTCCAGGAGACTTGATGCACTGCATTGCACTGCACAACTCTCCTGTTACACACAGCCTTGTGTGCACATATATATAGTTAGGTAGTTTCCTCCTGAAGTCCCCAGTTTCTCACTTCGGACTTCAGGCAAGTACTTCAGTTTATTCACCAATAAACTAGTTTCTCACTTCGGACTTCAGCTGCTGGCTGTTCTAGACATCCTTGCGCCTTGCCTGTTCTAACACACCGATGCACGAGTGTCTGCTACAATAATGTGTTTGTTTTTACAACTGCTCCAAAGAAAAAAACTGTGACTAAGCCCAAAAAACTGGTGACCAAGCCCACATGGTATAACAGCTTGAATGTTAAAAAAGTCAAAGACATTCGCAAGCATAATCAAATACGTAAACAGGTCATAGCTCATACATTTACACAAAAAAAAGCAAGATCTGTTGAAAATAAACATCAGTATCTCAAAGCCAAGACATGTGAGCCTCCAGCGCCTCTGAGCAAGAAATTACTCCATAAAATTATATCTGGATACTGTGCAGATACTGATCTAGCAACATTTATTGAAGCAGGATGCGCTGTTTGTGGAAAGCTGACACCAAAGTCAGAACTAGAGAGTCTTGATGACCTTAACATTAGCTTAAAGCCATTGATTCGATCAGGTGTTACACGTAAAGAGCGTTCAAGTGCGAGCGATCCAGTATGTGAAATTACTGATTCTATATTAGATCCAAAGTGTACTGATATATGTCAGGACTGCAAGAAATACCTTCAGTCTAATGAATGCCCTCCCATAGCTCTAGCTAATGGATTGTGGATAGGTGACATACCAGACGAATTGTCATGCCTGACATATGTAGAACGACTTGGGGGAATGGGCTGTTGCAAGCACAGCAGATACGAGTCCGCATAGGGCTGGTTTCAATGTCATAAAACACTAGTTCTTTGCATAAATTATTAATACTGCGTGTTTAGTATCTCGCATGGTGAAGTCTTTCTCACTGAAATCCTGTATATGTCCTTCCTTCACACAATTATGTTTTGTTTGAATACCATCATGAAACCAAACTTCTTTGTCTGGTGTTATTACTCTTGCAGTAAAATGAAAGCCCCCAGAATAAATAATGCCGCGAAGAGGCAGAATTGTATATTTTCCATTAGGGAGACACACACGTATAGTTTTGCTAATTTGTATTCCAGAAACATTTACACTGAATATGATCACATCTGACGCATTCGAATAGTCTCGAATAACATTTTGTGGAGCCTGACAAGCTGCACATAAATTTGATGGTTCTTTTTGCCAATGTTGAAACCAACCATTAATACTTTGCTTGCTACTACTTGTAATCTGCATCAAAATATTAGGCCGGTCATTGATATCAACACGATGATTGCATGTGGTGCATCCAATATAAGATTGTGTATTTTTATCACCATGTGATACTAACTTGCTAGTCAAATCTGATATATTAGTGCCAATTATTCCATATGGAAACATCTCATTATTATATTTATAGAGGAGATTTCTTACATCATCTCTTGCTACTTCCATAGTCATTTTTCCTCTTATAATAAGCTCATAACATTTAATCAGTCGCATCATTGGTCTGCCTAATACTTTTAAAACAAAGGACCATTTTTGAGGATCTTGAATCCATATGTCACATATGATTGTAAACAAGGCATCATAGGCACAGCTGTAATTTTTTGCATCCCATATAAAACCTATCGGAGATTGCATCTCAGGAAAGTATGTAGTTCTAAGTTTCTTTGTTTTAGGCATATCTTCAGCAGCAGGAGTGTCAATAGCTTTCCTCTTTCAAATATTGGTTTTAGGTTCTGTATTTGTTGCTTTTAAAGCAGATGTACCTTTTGCAGTAACAAATGTATGAGAGCTCAAATCTTTCCACCGAGGAGTTGACTTTGCTTTTGATAACTTTCCATCCACTTTAACAACTTCTTTTGCAGTCGATATAATTTGCCAAGAACTATCAGTCACATTAATAACATTCATGGGCTGAATGGCAGACCATTTTAAACCTTGGGGCACATTAGCTGAAACGTAGTGCTTGCCTTTGTAATCTCTGAACTGGCGCAAAAGTGCATTTCAAAGCTTTCCATTGATAATATCAGGTAGCTGATCTTCGTACTTCATTGCTGTGATATTCTTTAATATCTCTAGCTCTCTGAATTCTTGTCTCAAGTACCCTGAAGCACCACATGTAATTTTATAAGAGTGGAAGCCCTGAACAATAACTGTACCATCACTTGAAGCACTTCTAGATAAGCATGTATAATATGAACGATGATCCCTGCAACTGCTCAAGTCTATGACATTAATCAGCCGAGTTTTGCCTTGTGCTGCATAATCTGTCATGGCAAAATTAGGAAGAGCCAAGATTTGAGAGTGATTGACTTTCAATACTAATCCACTAGGTGTAATACATTCAATAGACTTTGATGTTTTAGTCAAAGGTACAACATTCTCAGGCAAACCATGTAACTTGATTGTTTTGGCTGGTCTATCAAGCTTTACAAATAAAGTATCTAAAGTCAATTGATCGTCAGGTCCTACAGATGATTGCCATCATGGCCTTTTTGACCTTTTGTAATACATAGTTCAGTTGCGTCATTGTTTCTAATCATAATTGGCAAGCCAATACACAAAGACAACTTGCCAGGTATATGATCTGTGGCAGAATGTCGCAAGTTCCACAGAATATCTCTTACACGTGGACCAATATTATTAGTTCTCAAAGCTCGACCTTTCTTTTTCCTTCGAGGAACCTTTGTAGTTGGGTCATTTTCTGCACCCCATTTATCAACAGAGTAGGAATGAGTTAAAGTTTGTCCTGTTTCTTTAGCAAAGCGTTCAGAGCCTAACATGTTGATTCTATCTTTTTGCACATTTAATGCAGTAATTATTGACACATTTCTGAACTTCTTTTGAGCCAATTGAGGTTGGTCCTTTCGTTTTCCTGCAATACGTGTAGCAAGAAATGCTATGTCATCAGGTGTGCAGGCTGCATAGCGCATATTCTCTAATGCAGTTCGTAACTTGGCATCATCAGGTGTTTGGCTCTTCTGCCTCATATTTTGCCTCAAAATCACAACTGTAGTAACTTGATGCCAGAGAGCCTTACCAATAGCAGCCTGTTGGCCTTTGACAGATTGAGCAGCATCTATTGTAGTACCAACAGTCTCACTATATAAGGCAGCACCTTGTACTGACTTAAGTTGGGCAAAATCACCAGCAAAAATCATATTAAGTCCTCCAAAAGGATGATCAAATAAATTTCGAGCCTTGGCCAACTGTGCACTGATTTTGTACAGTTTATGACAAGCCAACATAGAAACTTCATTGAGAAAAATATAATCAACACCATCAAGTCTACCTCTTACCTGAGTGAGAGATGTTTGTTCATTTCCACGTCGTTCATCTGTTCCAACTCTTAGAACAGAGTGATACATAGATCCATTGAGCAAAGCAGCAGCTGAGCCTGTTGGAGCCAGTATCATTATACGATGTGCCTCTTTACGCTTTCCAAAAAATGCTATCAAAGCTTTGATCACTTGCGACTTGCCAGTACCACCTATACCACCGAGATACATTTTTAGCTGGTCAGGATTGCTAGCAGTGGCATGATTTGCTACAATGCGAAAAGCACGCTCTTGCTCTAAGTTCAGATCAAATTCTGTGACTGTGGTATCAATAAACAGCTGCTGTTCAGCCTTTTCAGCATGGTAGTTTTTTTTCAGATACGTAATGTCAGCAACCTTGACTTCATTGTAATTGTAAGGGGCAGTTCGTTGACCATTCTCATTGACAGGCAAATTTCTTGCCCGTTCATTCAATACATTTTTCTTTGCTTCTGATATAATGGCATTCCATTTTGAACCAGGCAAGTTGGCTTCAGGTTTAAATTCCTTGAGATTTACTGCATCAATTCCATCAGGGCTATCATCCAACCAACCAGCTGCCTTAACAGTGCTTTCAATTGCATTCATGTCATCAATTTTATTAAGGTATTCTTTGCATGGATTGGAATATATTAAGTCATCTTGATCCTCTTCTACTTCATCTCCATCATCATCATAGTCATGCAATACATTATTCAATGCCATGTCATTGATTTGGTCTTGTGTAGCCTAAGAAGCAAAAATTCCAGAATCTTCATCTTTGGCCAACTTGGCAGAGTAATCATCGCGAGCATCATTGCATTCATATCGCATATTAAAGTTGTTCATGATTTTATGCTCTCGTTCACTAAATTTGTGTGCATTAAAGCCTTCATCCCAACTTTGATCCTCAGCCTTCAAATCCTTTCCTGATCTCCAAGGTCTGAATAATGTCAACATTGTTGCACAATAGTACTCACGATCACCTTGGTCATGACGTGGCAAGCTACCTCCAATAAAATTAGGAACAATAGTATCAACATCATCTATACAGTGAACATGGTGTGTGCGATATTGTGGATGCCCTTTCATAAAGTTATAAATACCATCTTCATCTTCATATAAGTGCTGTTCACCTTGGGCATTGAAGTTTAGCTCATCACTGCTCCCCATATCCTCCAAGTTATTTGTCAAAATATTATCATCATATTCAGCCAATTTTCCACCGCCAGTCTGACTTACTTCATTGTCATCTTCTGTGGAATAATCGTCACTGTCATTTTCTTTTGTAAGAAGATCAATCTCATCATCATCGATTAGCTCATCTTCATACTGGTTATGATCTTGGTTGTGCATGTGATCTTCATCAAACAGTGCTTGTTGTACCTTTGATCTTTTGTGTTTACTACTGAGACAAATCCACTGATATAGATTCATACCACTGTATACAAAAGGCCTATAAATATAGTCATGAACACATGATAAACCAATATAATTGCCATTTGTTTTGTTTAATACAATTTTTTCAGCTTGAGTTTCCTCTTCCGCTGCTGGCACAGTATTTGGCCAAGCACTTCTTGCCTCACGCACATAAGTTTTCCAATACATATTTACAAATGTATGGCTCGTATAGTGATCAGGGTTACCTAGCAAGTACAAGGAAGCCATTGGACTTCCCATTTCCATTTTTGCAGTTAAAGCATTTGCAATCTTGATCATCATTTGACGTGCAGAGTCACGACGGTCAGAGGTACCACCTGGTATCTCAGAGTGTCGATCAAAGACACGTCTTATAGTATCAAAAATTGTATAAGTTTGGAGACCAGGCTTTGTCACGTAGTCAGAAATATAAGCAATGACAGCTTTGATAGCTGTGCCTGATAATAAACTAGTTGTATCAGTATTGGCCCTAACAAGATATGTAGTCACTGGTGTAAAAAAATTCATCCATGCCTCTCCTTTCTTTATTTTTAAAGCACCTGTTTCAGGATCAACTATAGTTTCTTCTACGACTTCTCGAGGAAAGCGTCCTCTGCATCGACCATTTTTAGTCCGACAACCCTTCTTTATGGCATTACCTTCATCATCATCTTGAGTAGGATGACAGCTGTGTATATTTGATCTAATGAGCAAGTCATCAACGACATTGCGATACTTTTTCCACCAACTTTTAGTAGAGGTACACTTTTCACAGTCTTTACATCCTTGAACTGTGCATCTGGTAGGAGGAGCTTCGGGCATAGTCTTGGTAGGATCTATATAGGTAGGATCAGAGCTTATATCTGATATATGCTGGCTGACTTCTGATAGTCAAACATTGAAAAGTTGATCTTGATGTACAGACTCCAAGTATTTTACCATGTCTTTTTGAAATTCTGAATTCTGATCCATAATCTTTTCACGTATTTCTTGAGGTGACAATGAATTCTTGATCCATATTAGCATATGAAGATGTAGCATCAGTCTTCCTTGTTGTTCCACTGTTCCATAATAGGCACCAGTATTACCATAAATACCAGAATGCTTTGCCCCTACTCCAAGAATATTTTTTATAAATGACTTGCAGATCAAATCAAAGAAGCATGCTGCTGCTACAGGATTCTTTGCAATTAATCGATAGGCTTCATCTGCTGGTCGGACCTTTAGTTTGAACTCCTGATTTGTATCTGCAAAGTACAGGCAGATTGGGCTTTTAGAGTCTGCAGGTGGCAACGTGATAAACCCAGACAGTGCATCCATACATGAAGTCATAGACCATATTTCATTGCGCATGTATTTTTTTGACGATGCTGAGCCAGGTACCTTGCAACCCACAACATCAAGATCATGTATTAGTTTAAAGCAAGCCTTTTCAGCATCAGTTACAGGCTGTACTCGAATGCCCTCTTTCAGTCGATTGTTCAGATCATTAAGCACATCCAGATCTATGTTATGCAGCCGTTGAGTCACATCTGAAAAATAAGCTTTATCTGCTGTCAAATATCCACTTGTAGTAGCAGCTTTAATCTGTTCATGATTCATTGCGATTAAAGGAAAATTCTCAGTTTGAAATCGTTTGTCATGATACATGAGGAGATGTCTTTTATGAGCGATTGAAGACAAAGGACCTTGGTGCAAAGGATTTCCGATACCACCAAAGCCATATGGAAACAACCAAGGCAGCATAGAAGGAAAAAGTTGAGGGTTTCCATAAATTGATTCAGGACTTTCAGCATGACCAACAAAGAGTATTTTTTCATTGTCAGTGAGATGCTTTAGTGCTCTGGCTTTGATAGCATCTAAACGCATTGTTGAATAATTCTCTCCTGTTAAGCCATGAACTACAAATGGGCAATCACCGTCTTCTACACCATCTTTGAGCTCATTGTCATGCACACTTGTTGATTCAGGATCCTTATTAATAATAGACTGCCGATAATCAACTACAACTGGGGTATCATCTTCAGGATATTCATCGAGGTTTTTCTGTGATATCTCAACATCTTGGTAATCTGAATGATTCAGTACAAGCCATTGCAATGCTCTGCCGACATGGAATCTTCGGACTAACATCGGTGTCCTTTTAATATCTTTTTTTGTTGGTTGGCATGGCCCTGTGAATATAAATGCAAGTACATCATCAAGTTCTTCTAGTGGCGGAGGAAGTATATTATAAACTTTTGGAATGGGTGTTTGAAATGTTACAGCATTTGCTCTCATTTTGTATCGTCCAGATGTGATCTTGACAATACATCAATTATGGCGTACTCTGGCAATCAAGAGTCGTTCTACATATGTTAGCCATGACAATTCGTCTGGTATGTCACCTATCCACAATCCATTAGCTAGAGCTATAGGAGGGCATTCATTAGACTGAAGGTATTTCTTGCAGTCCTGACATATATCAGTACACTTTGGATCTAATATAGAATCAGTAATTTCACATACTGGATCGCTCGCACTTGAACGCTCTTTACGTGTAACACCTGATCGAATCAATGGCTTTAAGCTAATGTTAAGGTCATCAAGACTCTCTAGTTCTGACTTTGGTGTCAGCTTTCCACAAACAGCGCATCCTGCTTCAATAAATGTTGCTAGATCAGTATCTGCACAGTATCCAGATATAATTTTATGGAGTAATTTCTTGCTCAGAGGCGCTGGAGGCTCACATGTCTTGGCTTTGAGATACTGATGTTTATTTTCAACAGATCTTGCTTTTTTTGTGTAAATGTATGAGCTATGACCTGTTTACGTATTTGATTATGCTTGCGAATGTCTTTGACTTTTTTAACATTCAAGCTGTTATACCATGTGGGCTTGGTCACCAGTTTTTTGGGCTTAGTCACAGTTTTTTTCTTTGGAGCAGTTGTAAAAACAAACACATTATTGTAGCAGACACTCGTGCATCGGTGTGTTAGAACAGGCAAGGCGCAAGGATGTCTAGAACAGCCAGCAGCTGAAGTCCGAAGTGAGAAACTAGTTTATTGGTGAATAAACTGAAGTACTTGCCTGAAGTCCGAAGTGAGAAACTGGGGACTTCAGGAGGAAACTACCTAACTATATATATGTGCACACAAGGCTGTGTGTAACAGGAGAGTTGTGCAGTGCAATGCAGTGCATCAAGTCTCCTGGAGACGAAACAGGAGTGTGCACAGCAGAGCTGTGCATCAGGTAACCTGGAGATGAAACAGGGAGATGCACTGCACTGCTGTGCATCAAGTAACCAAGAGACGAGATGGGAGTGTGCACTGCACTGCTGTGCACCAAGTAACCTGGCAATCAGGTAACCTAGAGACGAGACAGGAACAGTTTCTAACACGGTGTTCACTTAAAGATTTTACTACAGTTTTTAAGGGAGCTCTGGCAGCCACAAACACATCGTGCAACTTGGCAACTGTCTTGGCTTGCCCAAGAGACAAGTGTTCAATTACAATACCTATCGGTAGCCGGCATTGAATAAAATGATCATTTTTATTGCAAAGTTCTGAAGCCTCAGTACTACTTGTATGAGAAACAAAGCTACATGGCACATCATCATCTGGATGTTGATCTTTAGATAGTGTATAGCATCGGATATCCTTGTATAACATTTGGCATTTAGGTGCAATACCGCCATCCACCTGACTTGGACCAGCTGCAGGCAACATTTGCAAGGAAATTGCACAAGTACATCCATACCAATGTGACAAGCTATGAATAGATTCATACAAGAAAGGAGGACACCAACGATACCATCGAGGTTTTGTTTCATAGTAGACTCCTATGGAATTACTTGATGATAGCTCAAAATCATACCATATTACAATAGTCTGCCAAGAATTCACCAACCAGGTAAACAACATGAATGTGCTATGGGATATTACTTGAATCGTAAGGGGTAGAATAGAAAATGCTTGGTTGACAGCCAATGACATTGTTAAAAAGCAAGGGCTGCGAAGGCACCTACTATGCTGAGCCCGAAAGTCATGCTTTGACATGAGACTTTGATGAAAACTCAGATTCAAGAGACGTATGGTATGGTGAATCAATGAACGTGAGGCACAGTACGTAGACTCCACATACATTGTCACAGTGAGATTAAGCACATCTGTTATTAGCCATCTAAGCCATGCAATATATTGTGAATGCCACAATTTATTGATACAGGCAGATGAAATGGCGATAGTTACACAATGCTTATTGATCGGAGACAAGGCCAATGGTACCCATCGGCTCTGTGATAGACAGTAATCATTGGACGAATCAACCTGTGAATAATCCAAACATGGGGCCATATTAGTCGGAGACAAGCCCAACGGTGCCCAAGGGCTCTGCAATAGATGGTATTTCTTGGGCGGATCAATCTGCAGATGAACCAAGAATGGGGCCAATGAACGGTATGAGCACATGCAGCAGTTGTTTGATGGCAGCAGTGGGTTATCATCAGTCAGTCTCGATGCTGACAATGCCCAAGGGCCCTTCCGTAAGTGGTACTCTTTCAAAGTCAATGAGAGCGGCGTTGAAGATTGAACTGAAAAAACCATATTCAGATGTAACATAGGAAAGATGGATTGCTGTCCATACCATTTACGTGTGGCTTGCTGAAATACCATATAGAGTAGGAAGGCCAATAAAAGAAAACAGCCAGAAATAGCGCAACAGCAACAGGTACTCTCATGGTGGTTGACTATCGTAAAGAACAAGTCCAACATGACACGTCACTGTCCGATGTGGTCACGTGTATGACTTCTCAGGCCAGATTCTGAACTTGATCAAGCTTCGCCAAAATCACCGTTGTTCCCATTCAAGCAACAAATACACACAAGAGCAGCAGCAGCATGAGTGATTGCAGCAGCAGTTCAGAAGGATGTCTGTTATGTGAAAGTCTAGAGGGCCATTTTCAAGGATACAATTGGGAATTCCTGGGATATGTGCAAGTTGCGAGGGATATTGGTGGGGGGTTTGCAGTATGGAAAAAAGATGGTGAAGTCAGGCTAGTTATGTGTCTTGAGTGCAATTTATTGTGGGGCCATGACATTGGCCAGGCATAATAGTTCAGTTGCTAAGTACGTTCTCTGTACCAACTTGGGTCCTTATTACTAATAATGATTTACAGCGTGCCTAATGGTCAAGTTTTCTGCCTTCATTACATATGAGAGCGACGTCTTCAAGATCATGCATATGTACAGAATACAATTTGAAGCTACACAAATATAACTACAGTCCGGTACGAGTGTGATGAGAATATTTGACATGGAAAAATTCCCATGTACGGCAAAGGGAATGACCGAGGCAATCTGCGATGCTCTGGACATTAGCAATATTCTCCGGAGGTGAAAGGTAAAGTGTGCAATGAGGGCATCGCGATATCTTGTTAACATAGTAATGAAGTTTGTTGTCATGGGGGTCCTTACAAACTGCAACGTCAACTCGAGCGAAGGATTCCAATGTAAGAGGTTCGGTCATGCGTAGCTTTTCAAACTTGATTAGGGTTTGAAGAGTTGTCTTGATGAACTTGTTGAGCTCTTTTACACCCTTTTCTCCCTCGGATAGCTTGTTGACAGCCGAGTTCATGAGCACCAAATTATCTCTGTGCTAGATCAGCAACAGACGAGGAAACAAGAAAGTATGACCGCTTACGAGCTCGAGACCTTATTCAGAGGAAGCAGAGTGTGAACCGATCCTCTTATCTCCTCAAGAGATGAATTGTCGGCCCCCACCATTGTGACCATGAGCCATCGCGATAAAATGGTATCCGGCCCACCACAGAGGACAGAAATTTCACTGCAACGACCAATAAGGTCGTTGTACTCTTGAAAGTACCACTGAATAAGTGGAAATACTGATAGCTCGCTTGTTGGGTTGACAAGGACACTTTGCGAGAAGGGCGTCGTATGAGATCTATCGAGTATTCAGTAACAACAATCAAGAGCATGACACCATTGCTCACCTTTTGGCAACCCACCGAATGTCTGCATCGTTCCGAATATCTGCAACAACAGTAGGGTGCAATGACTTTGCCGCTCGAGCGATGTGGTCAAGGTCACTTTTGAGATCGATCTTACGATCGTGAACCTGCTGCTCTCTCCAAGATGGCCAAATCGGAACCTTGCATTCAAGTTGGTCGATCTTGTACCAAAATTCTGCGATAGTATTGATGTTTGGATTTCTAATTTATCACAAATCAGTGTAAGTAAGGCATCGACGATGGCTAGGAACACGTACTGGCTAGGAACCAATAAGAATGGTTGAACTACAAGGTCGAAACCTCCAAACCAATTCTGATCTTGCATCAACACTCTGTAAAAGATGGCAAAAGGTACAATCATTGGACGCATAAATTTGTGTGGTCGAAAGTCTGTGGTGCCAATTTGTTGACCACCAGCAAGGTACAGCAGCAAGGTAACCTAGAAGGATATTATTACTTGGTGACGATGTCAATGCAATAATGAATAATTTTCTTACCCAATCATAGACGTAGAGAACATCCTTATGAATGCAGCTGGCAAACTTGAAGCCCTCGATACGTTCAAGCACTGCATTATACCATTGGGCAGCAGTCTTATTGTTATGGTCATAGTGCATGGGAACTAAGAAAGTGGGTGGGATGCTGGCATTGCTAGGAGACGTAAGATGGAACTCGGGTGGTAAGACAAACAAGAGGCTAATCGGAGACAAGACAGCAGTCTTAGAAGTTGAGCTCGTCGGCTGTGTTAGCTGCAGAAATTGGTGACCAGGGCAGGTAGTACAACATTTTTGGTGTAAATTTCAATTTTTGCAGTGATCGTACATCAATCCGCCCCTTGAGGACAGAGGGCGGCATTCGGAGCAGTTGTGGGGACAGTTTTTGAAAAGTCAATACCAGGTAGAATACAAATAAAGGGACATACAATGTAAGCACCGGTCTGAGTTCAACAGTCAGTGAAAGTACACGATTATAAGCCAGAAAGTCCATACGCGACTATCACGGGGAGCATTATCAGAACCACCATGAGAAGCCTAAATAGGATGAGCACATAATAGCTCATTTACCCGCAAAGAAAGGCTCACCATGTTGCGCTATGAGATGTAGACTTCAGAAGACAGTACATGCGATGGGGGGTCAAGATGCACACAGAGATGTAGGGTCCAGCGATCTATATGTGATACATGGCCTCATCATGAAGCGACCCATCTGTCAAGTACGTTGTCCATGGATCACTCAGAGGAGAATATCACGCTCCAAGTTCCTGGATGTCAGGGTAGACAGGCCCATAACAGTACAGGTGCTAAAGTCGCGCCAAATTCCAGGACTGCTCGAATGCTTCCTTAAGCACTCGAAATAACAGGAGTAAGCGCCAAAGTCCTGTTAAGTGATCGGAGCACTCGAAAGTGTCTTGAAGCGCTCGAAGTCACATCAATGATCAGGCCTATGGGCGCCAAAGTCACGTTAAGTGCTCAGAGTGCTCAAAAGTGTCTTCAAGCGCTCGAAGTCGCATCAACGGTCAGGCCTGTGGGCGCCAAAGTCACGTTAAGTGCTTGGAGCGCTTGAAAGTGTCTTCGAGCGCTCAAAGTCACATCAACAGATCAGGCTTGTGGGCACCAAAGTCGCACTAAATTCTAACAACCTTAAATATTAGTGATTCACATTGTAGGCTCATGGAATATAATATGTATCAAAAGTATACAAAATATGTTGGCATAATCACGATACAGTCAGACACGGTGGTACTTGCAAAGGCCGTGTTCTTGACACCAAAAATCAAAACTCATAGCAGCCTTTTCTGCCACGGTAAGTTCCTCATCTAAAAACTCCCACAAGTCTCGCACAGCATTAATTACCTCAGCCTCTGTTGGGCACTTTGCCACCAGACCTAGCTTGATCAAACCACTAACAGCTCCTTTCTTGACTTTCCAGACCAAGGCACCAAGTTCCTCGATGGTTGGCTGGCGAATTACGCCTGCCTTGCATAAATCACCAGTCAGAAGCATTGCCGTTAAAGGGCCGACATTCCTGAAGCGATTTGGATAGACGAGGAATTCATAGACTTCAACAGGGCCAGGATTGGTTTGGATAGACGAGGAATTCATAGACTTCAACAGGGCCAGGATTGGTTTGGATAAACGGAGCCCATAGGTGTCTCTGCTTCCACAAAGTCTCGATGGCTTCAAGGTTGCGATTTTTGTTGGCAGTGCCATATGCATTGGAGTTAATGAAGTACGTGTCGGGCTTTTTACTGGCAGATCTATGTTGACGCCAATCGTCGAAGAAACTGAAGTTCGCCTCTTGGGTTTTAGCGAATTCAGAGCCATAAAATATGGCACGGTGTATGAGCACGTTCCAAAATCCAACGTCGGTCCTAAGCCAGTCTACATCAGAATATATAATATTCTGTGCAGTGATTCGGGTAGGAGCAAGATCGCAGAATGGCATATAAAAGTCGGGCTTCTTAGCAACTTTCTGGCGTTTCTTGTTAGTCGAATTGACATGAGCAAGTGGACCATCTTTTACAATGGGGAGGAGATCACGTAAGAATTGAGAAAAGGCTTTCATGAGAGTTTTCTTGGTGTCATAGGATAGTTGGAGAGGGAGATGTTGAATTGGTGAGTGGGAGGAAGTGATTCTGTGGTCAAGGGCATTGGCATGTACAGCATCCCAAGCTATGCGTGTATCATTCAGCAAACACAAGACTCGATAGGCAGATGTATCCTGCTTCCAAAAAGGGTGACGTGCAATTAGGGAACTGAGAGTTTGGATAACCACGGTATCCTTGACAGTCTTGGGCAGTTTTCCATTTGTACCTATCAACGTGCCGACGGGATTATTGAAAAGGGTCCACATACCATCCAGAAGCAAGATACTTGGAATGCTATTTGCCTTGACAAATTCAGCCATAACCTGAGCCTGCAGCGTGGATTTTGAGTCCAAAGGGAAACCAAGCCATCTCTTGATGACATAGTAAACACAGGCAAGTATCTGATCTGCAATAACTAAGTCATTGTGCCGAGAGCGAGGCAATTGATATGTGACAATGTTTGATGACCCTTGAGCTGGCAGGTAATGTGCAAGGTCGAATTCGACATGGTCCATGCGAGCGCCCAAAATGGCTTGGTGGAGATCCACAACATCAAAGATAAATTTTGTCGCCCAGCAATCGTGAGTCAAGGAAAAGTCAACGAGGTTGTGAATCCAGGCATGAGGTACCCAGAATGCAATGAGAATAATACTTCGTGCCACCCTAAGACTCGGAGTGGTTATGTTGTTGTAGTGTTCCAAGCTCTGTATATTCTGCCATATGGTAGAAGTCAATGCCGCGCATTCATCCGAGTAAGGGCGGTCATGAATCAAGCTTAACTGCTTTTCAATAGCAGAAGCAGCTGCCCATGGCTGCAATATTGGCTGACTTTGGTTATAGGTGCCAATCCCATGTGCGAAGTCAGTCAGGAGGTCCAAATGTGCTGTTCACCAAAAGATGCCAAGAACATCCAGAGACGGGGTGTTATCATATCTATGAATTAACCGTTAGGATAAAAACAATGATAGATAAATAAGCAAGCACAAACAAACCTTCCAGAGATGATGAAGTATCCAATACAGAACTACCTGGCGAAGAAGGTGGCATATGCTCCAACACTGTTAGAGGCGAAATCAACGTGCTTTGAGAAAGATAGTTATTCAACAACATACCTATATCCTCATCATGATCAATAGTTATTACACCAATGTCCAAGTCTTCAAAGGTATCGTCATCATCGTCGTCTATGGAAATATCACCATCTTCATCCACTCGAGCAGAGTGTGGGGCCACATAGCTCTCATCTGAGTCAGAATCATATGCATCATAGATGATTTCCTCTGCATCACACGCCATCATGACATCGAGATGTTGATCCAGAACTGCAAACTTGCTATAGTGGTGCACCGATAACCAAGCAAGTTTAGCAATATCTATACTCACATCAGGATTCGTAGGTGCATCCACGCTATAGCGTTCATTGTATGAATGCAGAGATGGAATATAGTCTTGAACAATATGCATAAACAAATACAGACTACAAACAGGAATTCATTTAAGATGCAACACACTGTCGCCACTAGAATCTGTGTCACTCTCTTCATCTTCAGGTTGCTGATTATCAGA
Organism: Hypsizygus marmoreus; assembly: GCA_013433165.1. Classification (NCBI taxonomy): domain Eukaryota; kingdom Fungi; phylum Basidiomycota; class Agaricomycetes; order Agaricales; family Lyophyllaceae; genus Hypsizygus; species Hypsizygus marmoreus. The sequence goes on along the minus strand of JABWDO010000020.1, from coordinate 15,683 downwards.
TCCTGAATAATAAGAAGTAAGTAATATGTACACAAGGAAAGCAACAAAAATAAATACTTCGTTTCAGAACAACCCCGCCAAAGACGGTGCAAGCTAGATTATACCGAGCCATGGCAGACAAGCACGAAGTTATAAGTGGCTGGCTTGAATTGAGCAGAACGATGCTCGAGCTGCTCGATCCGAGCGGAACAGCGCTCGTGCTACTTGAACCGGGCAGAATGGTGCTTAAGCTGCTTGACCCATGTGTTTGCACTTCTATACCTCGCCTTCCTGCTGCCATACTCTGGAGAGCACATCTGCATTCAGGTGTTAAGGAGAAACCCAAAGAGCAACAGCACTTCCACTATTTTCACACATTTTCGCGCATTTCTGCTTATTGCATCGCAATCCCTCATTGCATTCACCTCCCTCACATCGCATTCTTGCATTTACACATCTCCCCATGCCGCCTCGCATTCTTGACGCTTTCCTGCACACCAAACACTCCCTACATCGCCCACAATGTCCACTCACACTCCCAACTTCACCAAACTCAATTCTTCCAACTACACCACTTGGTCTGGAGAAATGCAGGCCTGGTTCAGGTCTGTAGGTCTTTGGAGGCTCGTTTCAGGTGCTGCTAAAGCGCCCACACGGTCTTCACCTCCTACTCCAGAACAGGAGGCAGCATTGGAATTATGGAAAGAGAAGGCTGGCAAAGCTGCTGGTCATCTTTACCTTATGGTGGAACCAGACCAGAGAGTTCATTTCAATGGTTTGGTTGATAAACCAGTGGAAATGTGGAAAGCACTAGAGCAGGTGCACATGCAGAAGCGTCCTGGCACAACATTTAATGTCTGAGATGACCTGTTTTGCATCAGGAAAGAGGAAAATGAAAGTTTGCACACTCTGATCAACAGAGTTGAAATGGCAATTCATCATGTTCAGGATCTGTGCCCTGCAGATTTTGATATTGCCAAACTAGACTCTGAACTGGCATCAATGGCACTCATTAGAGCGCTTCCAGAAGAGTATAGCACTTTCACCTCTGCTCTGATGCTGCAGGACAAGCTGGACAAAGCTTCTGTGCACCAGGCCTTTTACACAGAGGAGACACAGCATCAGAGGCGTGCTGCAGACGTCTCTGCAATGGCTATGGCTGCTGCTACTTTGCAAAAACCCGCATGCGAGTTTTGCAGCAAGCCTGGTCATGCAATGACTCAATGCTATGCATTTAGGGATGCCCAGAGAGCAGCAAAAGAAGTTGTTCAGCAGAATGCTTCTAAGTCTGAGGGCAAACCAAAGCAGAAAAAGCGCACTGGGCAGGCTAATCAAGCTGCAAACCAGGCAACAGATGGCGCTCCAAAGGAGAATCCAGAGCCAGAATCTGTCACAGAGTTTGCTGGAAACGCAAGTACTCATCTCCCAGATCATTCTGATCTTTCCTCTCCACTCCAGCTTGATGCTGACTTTGATTGGGTTGCAGACACGGGGGCCACTTCTCATATGACCCCACATCGTCACTGGGTGCGCAATTACAAGCCCCTTTGCATACCAATCAGGTTGGCAGACAACACAATTATTTATTCAGCTGGAGTTGGCACTGTGGTTTTTAACCCAGTTGTCAGAGGAAAGGAAGTCCGATCTGTAGAGTTCTCCAGAGTCTTACATGTACCACAACTCAAAAACAATCTCCTCTCATGTCTATATCTCACCAAACATAAAGAATTTAATATCCACATTGGTGCTGAAACCATGGACTTTAAACGAGATAGACAGATCAGATTCTGTGCAACCATAAATTCCAACATCTCTGCCTATCTGGATGGTGTTACAGAACCCATTTCGGAGTTTGCCAATCTCTCCTCCACCTGTCCCCTCGATCTGAACCTTTGGCATCGTCGTCTTGCACACCACAATTATGCAGATGTCAAGAAAATGGTCAGAGAGGACATGGTGACTGGAATGGAGATAAACTCGCCCCAGAAGCCAGATCCCATCTGTGAACCGTGTCTAGCAGGCAAAATGCGTTCCAATCCCTTTCCCTCATCTCCTAGCCACGCCACACAGCCTCTAGAATTAATTCATACCGACTTACATGGCCCCCTGCCAGTCAGATCGCGTGGGGGGTACAGGTATTGGATTACATTCATAGATGACTGCACCTCGTTTCGAGCTGCAATGCTGTTGAAGCGCAAATCTGAGGCTTTTAATGCATTCAAGACATTCAAAGCTTATGCTGAGAATCACTTTAATGCGAAAATTAAAGCCATACAGGATGACAAAGGAGGGGAATACATGTCCAATGTGTTCATTAAATTCACGGACGCATGCGGCATTGAACGCAGGCACACTACATGCAACAGGCCACAGCAGAATGGCGTTGCAGAGTGAGCAAATCAAACAATGGCCAATGATATCACTGCCATGCTTGATGAATCAAAGCTGCCTGCATTATTTTGGGAATATGCACTTGCTGCACAGATTGATGTCTGCAACAGATTGCCTACTGCACCGCAGCCTGTCACGCCGTTTGAGGGATGGAACAAGCAGAAACCAGATGTTAGCCATCTGCACATTTTTGGGTGCACTGCTTATGTGTTTGTGCAAAAGGATAAGTGCAAATCGTTGCAATCTCATATGGAAAAGTGTGTCTTTATTGGTTACCCTACTGGATACAAGGGCTGGTTGTTTTACAACCCCACTATCAAAAAGACCATAATTTCAGAGAGAGCAGAATTTGATGAGTGCTATTTTCCTGGACTGTCGCAGTCTAAATCGCACACACCAGTAGATTTGCAAATCCCCAAAGTGCCAGAACCATCTGTTGTGATGTTCCCTGTACTTGAGGATGGGGGGGAGGATGAACCACCCCTCAAGGTACAAAAATTGCCAGATGCGCCGCGTTCTGCACCTCCTAGTTTGCATTTGCACCCTTCTGCACCACCCACTCCAAGTCCGAGCCCTCCTGCAACTCCTGCACCTGATCTACCTGCAACACCTCCTGCTCCAATTCCTGCTCCTTTGCCTGATCCTGTCACTCCTCCACAACAACCTTGTCCCCTTGACCCCCCACCATTGCCTAGGCGCTCTACCCGTGAACGACGACCTCCTGGTGAATACTGAACAGTAAAACCCAGGCAACCTCATTTTGAGGAAGTAAATGAAGAGGATTCTGAATTTGAAGATGTCCAGTTTGCTGGAATGACTTCTACTGCAGACCCTCGTATATTTAAGCAGGCAATGAAAGGAGACGACGCAGACAAGTGGAGAGATGCTGCAAATGCAGAGTACATGTCTCTGGTCAGCAATGGCACTTGGGAGCTTGTGGATCTGCCTGCAGATAAAAAGGCAATTGGCTCTGGCTGGGTGTTTTGAGTAAAGCACAATGCAGATGGCTCTGTGGAGCACTACAAAGTTAGGTTGGTCGCCAAGGGCTATAGTCAATGTCCTGGAATTGACTACACCAAAGTCTTTGCGCCTACATTCCGTCCTGCCACGCTGCGCTTGATTTTAGCAAAAGCAGGCATTGAGGACATGGAACTGTGCTCTGTGGATGTCACTTCTGCATTCCCTAATGGTGATCTGGAGGAGGATATTTACATGCTCCAACCAGAAGGGTTCCAGCAGGGTGGTCCAAACAAGGTCCTGAAGCTCAAGAAATCACTCTATGGCTTGAAACAGTCAGCCAGGCAGTGGAATAAGAAGCTAAATTCGGTTTTGTTGTTAATGGGTTTCACCAGACTTGAATCTGACTGCTCCATTTACATTTATGTAAAGGGGGAGGTAAAGATCATTGTCCCCATTTATATTGATGACATTACACTTGCTTCTAAAAACCCTGCTGCGCTTGACAAAGCTGTTGAGGATCTTGCAAAGCACTTCAAAATCTGTGACCTTGGACCATCCAAATAGTTGTTGGGTGTGGAAATCATCAGGGATCATCCTAATCACACCATTTCACTCTCCCAGCACCAATACATTGTTGACATGCTAAAACGCTATGGTATGAGCGATTGCAACCCTGTTTCCACTCCTATGGCACCTGGGAACAAGCTCTCCAAAGCTATGTCTCCTCAGAACGCAGCAGAAATGGAGGAAATGCAGAATGCACCTTATCTCAATGCAGTGGGATCTCTGCAATATCTGGCTACCATGACTCGTCCTGATATTTCCTATGCTGTCTCGTGCTTGGGGTGCTTCAATTCAGCCCCAGGATCGAAGCATTGGGCTGCAGTTAAGCATTTATTGCGATATTGCAAGGGAACAATGGATCATAAGCTGGTATACAAAGCAGAGATGGGTACAGAGCTGTTTACCACATACTGTGATGCTGCCCACGGCGATTGCCCAGATTCTGGACATTCTACTGGTGGTTATCTCACTATAATTGGTGGGGGAGCCATTGGCTGGAGCAGCAGATTGCAGACATTTGTGACACTTTCAACAACTGAAGCAGAGTACATTGCAGCAGTTGAAGCGGCCAAAGAGATCCTATGGATGCGCAATATCCTGCATGAAATGGGTTACACAGCAATGTCTCCCTCTCCTCTGCTGATTGACAATCAGTCTGCTGTCCATGTTACAAAGAATCCAGAGCACCATGGGCACATGAAACAGCTTGATCTCAGCTTCTATTGCAGAGATGTTGTGAATGTGCGCAAAATCATCCCTGTTCACATTCCTGGCACTGAACAAGTGGCAGATTTACTTACAAAGGCTTTGCCTTTACCCAAACTTCAATTTTGTAGACAGCAAATGGGCATTTTACCATAGTTTACTGTACATTTCCCTTTATTTCGTCCCTTAGAGACTCACCAGGTCAGGGGGGAGTGTTAGAAACTGTTCCTGTCTCGTCTCTAGGTTACCTGATTGCCAGGTTACTTGGTGCACAGCACAGCAGGGCAGTGCACACTCCCATCTCGTCTCTTGGTTACTTGATGCACAGCAGTGCAGTGCATCTCCCTGTTTCATCTCCAGGTTACCTGATGCACAGCTCTGCTGTGCACACTCCTGTTTCGTCTCCAGGAGACTTGATGCACTGCATTGCACTGCACAACTCTCCTGTTACACATAGCCTCTGCTGTGCACACAGCCTTGTGTGCACATATATATAGTTAGGTAGTTTCCTCCTGAAGTCCCCAGTTTCTCACTTCGGACTTCAGGCAAGTACTTCTGTTTATCTACCAATAAACCAGTTTCTCACTTCGGACTTCAGCTGCTGGCTGTTCTAGACATCCTTGTGCCTTGCCTGTTCTAACACTTGCCACATCATGACCAAGGTGATCATGAGTACTATTGTGCAACAATGTTGACATTATTCAGACTTTGGAGATCAGAAAAGGATTTGAAAGCTGAGGATCAAAGTTGGGATGAAGGCTTTAATGCACACAAATTTAGTGAACGAGAGCATAAAATCATGAACAACTTTAATATGCGATATGAATGCAATGATGCTCGCGATGATTACTCTGCCAAGTTGGCCAAAGATGAAGATTCTGGAATTTTTGCTTCTTGGGCTACACAAGACCAAATCAATGACATGGCATTGAATAATGTACTGCATGACTATGATGATGATAGAGATGAGGTAGAAGAGGATCAAAATGACTTAATATATTCCAATCCATGCAAAGAATATCTTAATAAAATTGATGACATGAATGCAATTGAAAGCACTGTTAAGGCAGCTGGTTGGTTGGATGATAGCCCTGATGGAATTGATGCAGTGAATCTCAAGGAATTTAAACCTGAAGCCAACTTGCCTGGATCAAAATGGAATGCCGTTATATCAGAAGCAAAGAAAAATGTATTGAATGAAGAATATCTCACACATGGGTACATATTATGTTACATCTGCCTGACCTCCTAGAAGAGGATGAGGGAGCAAAGTTGAGACCTCAGGGATCTCTTCACTCCACCTCATCTCTCTTCTCGGTAAGTCTGCGGTTCTCTCAGGGATATTTTCTCCCACCTTATCTCTCATTTTAGTGGTGTATCAGAGCTTTTTGCATCTCTAAATTGTTGTGAAAATCACTCCATCATACCTCAACAAAACCCTATTATATTCTTTTCATGTCATCCAATAGTCACCACTCCTCTACCAGAAACAAATCTCTGGAGCACTCAAATGAACACTCCAGAGAGGGCTCCCATGCTTCTGGAGAGGATGAGGAACACTTCAATGGAGAGATCATCAGTGCCATCGAAGGGTTTATCGAGAGATTTCGATCATCTAGTATCCCGAAATCCAATACCATCCTCGAGATCCTATCTGCACATAGCTGATGTCACTCCCATGTCCCAGAACATTTCTTTCTCAAATTACCTCACCACCATTGACACCATCAAGTTCCAAGGAATTGAGGCACATCGAAGAGGATTACATGCCTCGGATGGATTGGAAAATTCTGCCAGTGGATCCAGATCTGGTACAATCTCAGATCCATCTTGGGGAACCAATGACGCAGTTGCCAAAATCCTCGGAAGTATTGTTGCCGAAGCCGGTTCTGCCACGTCATCTAAAAGAGGCAGAGATCACTCCTCCGACAGTGAGAGTTCATCTTCGGGAGAGGAATCCGACACTTCTGGAGAGGATAGACACAAGGGGAAGAAGAAATCAGTCAGAGAGTCCAAAATGCCATGGCATCAGAGGGAACTTAGGGTGTAGAAGAACACCTCCCCTTCCTGCATCAAAACACGCAAACTTCTCAAATATTTCAGATGTAACACAGGAGAGGTTAAGCAACTCATTAAGCTCTCGCAAACTGCCCCACTTGGATTTCCCAGTTCAGAATGGGATAACATTATCAAGGGAAACCCAGTCAACCTCGACATCATCCTCAGCTCCTTCCACCACCTTGGAGCTCCTAAGGAGAACACTGGATGTCTTGGATCAACTGAGATCAAGTTGGGCCAGAATGAGCCAACTCGAAAAGTGCAAACGAGCAGCGACTGGACTTCTGCCTGGAATGCCGCTATTAAAGTGATAATTTTCATATTCAAACACCAGGAGACCGAGCTCTGAGGTTACGCCAAATACATTGAGGGCCTGTTCACGTCCAAAATCACCAGCCCACACCACCCCATCATTTCCTTCAACAAAGCTATTCACACCAAGGTTGCAGGTGCCCAAGCTTGCCTCCTCACCAATTATCACCACTTTACCCATCTCCAAACTGCCATCATGTCCCATGATGGAGTTGAAGCTTCCCATGGAAGCAAAAAAGCTTCCGCTTCTGTCAAGAGTGACCTGCCCCAACTCTGCAACAGGTTCAACTCACCTAAAGGATGCCCAAATACTTCTGCAGCATGCCCTTTCTGCTACATCTGTCATAGATGCCACCAGCCTGGCCATAAAAAAGAAGCTTGCATGGTCGCTGATGGACGTAACACACGGGTTACAGCCTAAATACCTACGTTACAACATTTGGCAAGTCGATGGCTCCTTCACTCCGTCGTCATCCAATTGGACTCTCCACACTAAGCCTTTGCCCTCACCTCCTCTGTCCGAACTCAACGATCCCATCATCACCAAAACAATCAATGACAATCTGTCCCTATTTGACATCGTTACTCCTATCAATATTGATCAATTCGAAAGGCTCCTCACCACTCACTCTAACCAGCCTTTCATCAAATCTGTATGCCACGGTCTGCGAGAGGGTTTCTGGCCATGGGCCAATACCCATCTCCCTGGATACCCAACCATCCAGGATGCCTCCCTTCCATCTCCTGCAAACGAACTTCATGCGACTTTCCTTCGTACTCAACGTGACCTCGAAATATAAAAGAATCGTTTCTCCCCATCCTTCGGCACTGAACTCCTCCCAGGCATGTACTCCATGCCTATCCATGCCGTCCCCAAGTCCAATCCCTCTGACCTCTGCATAGTCACGAACTAGTCTGCAGGTGAATTTTCCCTGAATTCCATAGTTCTTCATGATGATATCACCAGCTACCCACTTGACAACATGCGTTACCTCAGCAAAATCCTTCTCGCATGTCATAACCCCTCTCACCCCCCTCCCATCCTCTGGAAGTCCGACATTGCAGAAGCATATCGCCTCATGCCCGTCCATCCATACTGGCAAATCAAACAAGTGAACACTATCAATAGTTTCTGTCATGTTGACAGCAATGGCGCATTTGGTGGACGAGGCACAGGATCTATCTAGATCTCCTTCAATGCCCTTGTCACATGGATCGCGATTCATATTAAACTCATTGAATTCCTCTGCACCTACTCTGACGATTCTTTCAGTCTAGACAGAGCTGACAACCTCATCCTCTACCACCCCTACAACAAGCTTATGCCTCGAAACTAGGTCAAACTCCTTCTCTTATGGGATGAACTCGGAATCCCCCACAAAGAGAAGAAACAGATTTTCGGTTCTCCCTTAAAGATCATCGGCATCGACATCGACCCCGAGCTCATGACCATGACTCTCCCCACCGACCACCTCCACATGCTTCTTCAGGAACTCGAGAAGTTTACCCAGTATACCAACTACAAGAGCCCGTCATTTGCACTCAAAGTGTGGCAAAGGCTTGCCGGTTGGTTGAATTGGGCCTTCAATGTGTTTCCTTTGCTGTGCCCATTCTTCAACAATGTCTACTCCAAGATCTCTTTTCATGGATGCGTCAACTCTGACCTCAAATTGAACGTCAACAAGGCTATCCACAACGACCTCCTTTGGGCCACAGAACATCTTTCAAATGCTACCGGCACCCATGTCCTTCACTCTGTCTACTGGAGCCCCGACGTCGCCGATGTCACTGTCTACTGTGATGCCTGCCTCAATGGTATGGGTTTCTATTATCCTGAGCACCAGCTTGGATTTTATGCCACAGTTCCACCCGATACTCCCTCCAACCAAATCCTTTACTTTGAGGCTCTCTGTGTCGCATCTGCTCTACAGCATGCCACGGAAACTTTCCTCTCAAAATTCCCCTTGCGTATTGTCTTATTCACTGACAACACAAATTCGGTCAACATTTTCAGCTCCCTCTACAGCCTCCCCGCATACACCGAGATCCTCAAGTTTTTCTCTGATATCCTCATCGCGACCACACATCAAATTGTTTTACATGTTCCTGGGTCCTCCAATGCCATTGCTGATGCTCTCTCCTGTGTGCAATTCACCAGCACCATCGCACTCGTCCCCTCTCTCGCCATCTCCAAGTCATACTTTGAACCTCCTCGTCTATTGCTGGGAGCTGTCAAAAAATGATTTCTTCGGGTATTAAATCCAGGCAACCTCTCCAGATCGCCTGGTCAAGGGAACGACTCATTCACAAATGTTCTCTTGCTTTGGGCCAGTCCATTGATACATCAACTTGGCAGTCATATGGCTCTGCCCTCAATTCCTACCTCAATTTTGTCCACCTCTATGACTTTCCTATCGAACCCACCACGGACACTTTATCTTTATTCACAGTATATATGTGTGCCTACATCAAACCCTCCTCCGTTGCCTCCTACCTCTCCGGTATTTGCCAACAGCTCAAACCTTACTTCTCTGATGTTCGCCACATTCAAAAATCCTCCCTCGTGTCCCAAACCCTCGCTGGCTGCCAATGCCTATGTGCAATCCCCACCACCAGAAAATGTGCCTTAACTATTGACGATCTCGACCGTGTTGTCAACCACTACTCCTCCTCCAGTGACCACAACAACCGCCTTTTCGTTGCCCAACTCCTCACTGGTTTCTTTGCACTCATGCACCTCAGAGAACTCACCTACCCTGACAATCCCAAACTTCACAACAACTGCAAAGTCATTAAGATTACATCTGTCACCATCTCCGATGACCAATACAAGTTTTTCTTGCCCGGCCATAAGGCCGACAAGTTCTTCGAAGGCAACACTATCATCATCCGATGTCAAGACTCTCCTCATGACCCATTCAAAAACTTCGGCCTATACATCCTCTCTTGCCAGGCATGCTTTCCCCTCTCATCTGAACTCTGGTTAACTGCCGCCGGTCGAGTGCCCACAAGATCTTTCTTCATCACCCGCTGTGATTGTTTGTGTGAGGCTGGGTTGAGAAACCCAATATGGACTGCTGACTACTGTCAGCAACTACCGGAGAAGGGAGTTTGTTGTGTTGAACAAAATGTTACTATTGGGTTATGCGGATCAGATTCGGACTACTGTTGGGTTCGTGCCTACATTCGGTCGAGTATCGCTATCAGGTCGGATCTTCGTTCTGTCGGGTACGATTCATTGGAGTCGGGTCTATGTTCTATCGGTTACTGCTTTGATTTGGTACTAGTCTGATGTCGGTCGGGTACAATTCGGATAATGATCAGGATGGTCGGGTACGGTTCGGACGGGTACGAAACGATGAAGGGATCAAAAACTTGCTTGAGAACAATCGGTTTTGTTGAGCTTTTTACTCTAGAGTTGGGAGTTTATTCAACTGGAGATTCTAGTTACAATCGAGCTGTACTTATACTGTCCTAGGATAGGTATCGAGTCAGAATCTACCTCTTGTCTGTGGGCATTGGGTATGAGTCAGAGGCATGCAGAGGTGCATCGGGTCCATCGGGTGGTAGTTGTTCTGATCAGAATTGGGTCTGCGTTGGCCCGAACACACTGTTGTGCCTGTGATAATGATACTTGGAAACTCTTCGTACAGTTCCTGGTATTTGATTGGTCATGGGTGCTTTGTGCAGAATCATACGATGTGGGTAGGAAGTGTGCTGTTTGTCCGATCTTCCAATAGTTGACCCGACGGGTCCGATGCTGTGGGGTCGTTGCCCTCTTGTCCCAAGTTTCCCGTGTAGTCCGTGAGGTTCCCTCACACCGCATTCGAAAATTCTTCAATTCCTCCGTCGCCAGTCAGTCAATGCACGCCGGGGGTGCCACCCATCTCGCAGAGCAAGGCGTCGCCCCCTCCATCATTCAAGCTATAGGCCGCTGGGCCATGGACACTTTCCAAATTTATATACGAAAAAGCCCCGTTCTTATTCAAGCCTTACTTTTCGGATGCAATTCTCAAGCTTAATCCTCCCTTACTCCAATATTACCACAGACACTTTCAGACCCAGATACATATCCTATTACACTACGTAATCCCTTACATATTTTCCCTCTTGCTCCTCACATCGTTCCTCATCATTTATAGCCTTTTAGTACTACCTCAATGGGAAAAATACATGTTTTTTTCGGGGCTATCAGGTCAGCCCAAATGGCTGCCCATTGGCTCCCGAGTTTCCTATTACATTTCGCCACTGCAAACGAGAGCTAGACAAGGATTGTTCGGGTTTAAACAATTGTTTACACAAGTTCAATCCGATGTCGTCAAAGCCTCTGATACACGCGAACTCCTGACACGTGCTCACGCGTCCAGTACCAACATAACCACACACCCCACGTGTATGAGAATATCTCACGCGTGGGTACATATTATGTTACATCCGCCCGACCTCCTAGAAGAGGATGAGGGAGCGAAGTTGAGACCTCAGGGATCTCTTCACTCCACCTCATCCCTCTTCTCGGTAAGTCTGCGGTTCTCTCAGGGATCTCTTCCCCCACCTTATCTCTCATTTTAGTGGTATATCAGAGCTTTTTGCATCTCCCACCCTCCCACTACCTTTTCTTTCGTTATTTTTTCCTTATTGTAGTACTACCTCAATAGGAAAAATACACGTTTTTTCGGGGCTATCGGGTCGGCCCAAACGGCTGCCCGTTGGCAGAAGACAAGATATGCTTCAACAGTGTTTGGAAAATCAATACAAGATGTCCATACCTGACCAACTTGACCCAAAAATGCCAAACAGTGTCAATTCCAAAATACGTAGGTATAAAAAGATGATATGATAATTTTATCCAGTCCGACTTCTATGTACCTACTCCCACGCGCCGCCACCATCCCTCACACCACGCACACACCGCCGAACACTTACTCAATTAGTCTACCAACAACAGAATCATCAGTACTCAGCCATTTCACCGACGAGCGACGGGAGAAACACGTACATGGGCTCCTTGGCAAGCTTGACATGGATACTCGCATGGTTGGGCACGCCATTGATACGATGGTACGCGTTCAAATTCTTATGCATCGTGATCTGGAACACAGACGCGCCTCCTTGTCTACAATCACAAACATATCGCAGTCAACCTCCATTACTTCTCAATTGGGAACAGATACAAGCACTCACCGGCTCGTGATGACACTATACGCCAAGAAGAACACCCAAATCCTATACCACCTGTCACCATACTTCTCAACAACCTTATCCTTATTCGAGACCCAGTTCTTGTACCACCGGTAGAGCGTTGCCGAGTAATGCACACCAAGGACATCGATGTTCTTGATCTCGAAGCCTGCGCCCTCGAGCTACACGCATGGAGACGTCAGCAGACTCACACAGTTGACCTCCAGACGGCACACACCTTGTTGACAACCCAACCGAGCGAGCAGCTAGCGTCCGCACCAGGGAAGACATACTTGTTCATGAACAGACCCCAGACGAGATCTTCGAATTGCCATGACGGACGGATACCAGCGACCTGGAAGACAAAGATGCCATCGTCGTCGAGGAGGTCGTAGATCTGACTCAGGAATTGCGAGTAGCGGCGGACACCGACGTGCTGAAAGTGGACCGTAGATGAACATAGGTATCAAACGTCGCAGAGGACAGCAACGCACCTCGGCCATTTCCAAACTGACGATCTTAGTGTATGCACCCTTTCCAACCGGGAGATCCCTATAGTCCGAGCAAAGAATGCGAGCCTTGTCCGCGGGGATCTAAATATGAATAGAATCTTTAGTTTCGCCTGCTTTGAGTAGACACATTCACTTACCCCGTTCTTAGCAATGCGCTCTGTACCAAATTTAGCCTGATTAATTCCAAGAGTTACGCCAGTCGCATCACATCCATAGTTCTTCGCGGCATAAGCAACGAGTGTTCCCCAACCACATCCAACATCAAGAAGACTGACAAAAGATGGCGTGAGCAATCGCCAAGCCAAGATACGATGACGTGGCGGCAGAAGACGCGTCGAAAAGCAACATACCGATCGGTGGGCTTTAAGTCCAACTTCTCGCAGACGACGGCAAGCTTGTTATCCTGAAGAGTCTCCAGAGACTCTTCGATGGTATTGTCGGTGATTATACCGGAGGTATAGATCATGCGTGGGCCGAGGAACCATTCGTAAAAGTCGTCACCGCCTGAGAGAGGATGTCAGTGAACACTACAACCCCACATAGCACTATGACTTACGGTCGTAATGGCCCCTGACTTGCTCCTGGTCCTGCGCCTGAGAGTGGGAGATGACCTCGGGGAAGAAGACGGTAAAAACGTATTTGAAGAGCTCCGGGGTGAAGGTCATGCGTGCCCAGTCGTGACGTTGTTCCATGATATCGAGGACGTCGCCTGTAGACGTGTCAACTCCTGAGTCCCGGCCGAGAGGGAATTATTACGCACCATTGAACTCGATTTTGCCGTCAAAGTAGGCGTCATGGAAGATCTGCATGGGAATTTTGTCCTTGCCCTTGTACAATTCCTTCAGGTCGGCATCCTTGATGGTAATGTATTCTTCCAAGTTCTTGCCGGGTAAGATGACTTTTTCGTTCCTACGCGCACCGTACATGCTGATGAGAGTCCAGTACGCGATGGTGGTGGGGACACCAGAGAGGACGAGAAGGAAAAGGTAAGTCTTGAATCCACCGCGGTTGACGAGGGGAAGGAAGCTCTTGAGGAGGTAAGGAACGACGAGGACACATGCGGCGAGGTGGTAGTTGTTGAAGGCGCCATTCCCCTCTGCGAGTCCAACAAGAGGAGCATTCTTGATTGCTGGCGAGTTGGTGACCCGCACGGTGGAAGACGACATGACGGGAAGAGTTGTGACGCGACTTTTTCCCCAAGTCCTGATTTTATGTACCACCGCAGTTTGCATGTGTTTGGTGGGGAGACGCGAAGATGGTGAGCAAAAAGTGAGTCGACCCAGTTTCGAACTGAGGACCTTCTGTGTGAATATCGCAAGACTTCTCGCAATGTTAGACAGATGCGATAACCAACTACGCCATCGACCCATTGCAAGAACAATTCATTCTTAATATCACATAGTCACTTACCCAATGTAGATGAAATGAAACGACGTGTTCAGACTTGGATTGAACGGTCATGTCCAATTTTGCGTCGCACACACCTCCTCCTCTTCGCCATCCCGTGCCCACCCACCCGGCCTACATCCCCGAGCCACCCCCGACGCCCGTATCTCCACAGGGCTACCAACGCTACTCGTCGTCGCCAGGCCCGCCGCCGCCGCCGCAGCAGCAACAGCACCACGCCTACGCCTCGCACCACGTCCCCGCCTACACCTCTCCCTTCCAGCACTCTCAACCCCCAGGTCCTCCTCCTCCACCTCACCAGCAGCAGCAGCACCACATCCCCGCCCCCCAGCCCGACTTCGCAGCATGGGGCATGAACGACGCGACTGCCCAGTTCGGCATGCAACTCGGCCACAGCGCCGTCGCCGCAGGCCAGGACTACGTCCAGCGTAATTTCGGAACAATCTTCCCCTCCACGACGCTCAAGCACCACTTTAACGTCTCCAACTCGTATGTCATCTACAAGCTCAAGCTCGTGCTCTTTCCGTGGCTGCACAAGCCTTGGGCACGCAAAGTCCGGCGCTCGGAGCAGGGTCAGGCCACGGAATGGCAGAGTCCTCGTGAAGACCTCAATAGTCCCGATCTCTACATCCCTCTCATGGCTTTCGTCACATACATCCTGCTGTGTGCCCTTCTCGCGGGTCTCCAAAAACAGTTTCACACAAAGGTAACTCATCCCGGTCTGTCTGGTGACGCCTCACTAACACCTTGTCAGGTCCTGGGTGAAGCAGCCTCACGCGCCTTGATCGTAGTCATCCTCGACCTCGCCTTTGTCAAACTCGGCTGCTACTTCCTCAACGTCCAAGGCTCAAGTCAAGTCGTCGATCTCATCGCATATGGCGGATACAAGTTTGTCGGGTAAGCCTTCTCCATCCCTTATCAACCACTCCCACCAATACCCATACCCACACCCAGTGTAATATTCACCCTACTCGCAAGCTTCCTCCACTTCCCCTCAATACTCAACACCCTCGTCTTCATCTACGCCTTCCTCGCAAACGCATTCTTCCTCGTAAGTCCTAAGTCCACCCATCCCCTCTCCACCCTTACACCCTAACCACCCCTCCCAGCTGCGTTCCCTCCGCTCCGTCGTCCTCCCCGACCCCTCCCTCCAACTCGCATCCAACCCAAACCCCACCAGCACCGCAACCCTCACCTCCGCCGCCCGACGCCGGCGCATCACCTTCCTCTTCCTCGAAGCCGTCTGCCAGGTCCTCTACATGGGCGCCCTTGTCCGGATTTAGCCCTGGGTTTGTTGGTTATTGTTCAGGAGTTTCGGGTGGATAGGCAAAAGGGTCGCTGGTATGGACTATTTATAGAGTTCCCCTGTAGCGACATCCGTGCATACTGTCGTTGTTATATCATTAATGCATGTCGATTCAGTTCCTGGCACATAACCTTTTCAATACTCTTACAGTTCACGCCGAACCAAAGGCCAGAACCGTTGCCTCTAATTATCTCGGTCCAGTACAGCCGCCAAACCCTACCATCTGGGTCGATGGCGTAGCTGGTTATCGCATCTGTCTAACATATATGTACTTGGCCTGGGCAAAAATGTACACAGAAGGTCCTCAGTTC
>JABWDO010000019.1:0-25000 GCA_013433165.1 Hypsizygus marmoreus | reverse complement strand
GAGGAGGAGGAGGAGGTGGACCGCCGCCCGGAGGAGGAGGAGGTGGTGGACTGCTGCCCGGAGGAGGAGGAGGAGGTGGACCGCCGCCCAGAGGAGGAGGTGGACCGCCCAGGGGAGGAGAAGAACCACCGCTTGGGGGAGGGGGAGGACTGTCACCCCAGAGAGCATTGCCAGGAGAAGGAGGAGAAGGAGAAGGAGGAGAAAAACCATCGTCTGAGGCAGGAGGGCTCGAAGCTTGATAAAGATAATAATTAGTGAAAATTCATCGCATAGATACGATGACGGACAAGATGGATAATGTTGGGCGGTATGTTGGCTAGCCTGATCCAACAAGTTTTGCCAGGTGGTATGGGTGGGCAGTGGCTGCTCCGTTGGATGGGTCCTCGGTACAAAATGATCTTCGCCACTATCAGGATTGATCCACTGTGAAAACACCTCTAAATCGAAGGCTCAGACTTTGTTACTATGGCCTGGCCATATGCACACTCACCTTCATAAACCTCGTCGCTGTTAAATGGATTCTCATCAGTCCCGACAGGGAGTTGGCCATACTGCAACGTAAAGATGAACATTAATTGGCTTCTTCTAGCTACAAAAGAAGAATTCTACTGACCTGCGCCTGTGCTAAAAATGCGTGCCCGGCTAAGGCTGCACCATCTAATGCGCCAGGTTGGTGGCCTGGCCAAGGTGGCTGAGACATGAGGTTATGAAGTTAGACGTGGAAGAGGTGAGAGAGGATGTGAGAAGACTTAGAGAAATGAGAGATGGGAGATGAAATTATTTGGGCTCCGTTGGAGGTTTTATGAGAAGAGAACATTCATGGCGGCGGGCAAGTCAAAGTCCAGGCATTAGATCCTATGAGGAAGAAACCTTCTTTCTGGAAAGAGGAAGAAAGAACGGTGGCAGCTTCTACGTCAAAAGCTGGCAATCGATGACAAGGTGTAGAGAGGGCGGAGGGTGGAGATCTACTGGACATTCCATACAAGGGCCACTGTCGTTCCGTCAACTTGGACAAACTAATGAAAGAAGGAGATAAGACTTTTAAAATAGCAGATAAGACACCAATGTGAAAGGACTTACCAAGAACACGGCGAAAGAACACTAAGAACACGGCGAAACCGAAACCGGATGTGAAGGACTTACTAAGAACAGCAAAACCAGCAAAACGGCGACACAGAAAATCTGCTTCTTGTGCTTCTAGAGCCGGAGCACAAGCACGTCTTGACACTGAGTGTCGCATCACACCGTGGTTAGCAGACAAAGGCCCCCAATATGAAGGACTTACCAAGGATACGGAGAATCCATGACACCCGAACACAACACCGAACGAACAGGAAACCCACGATACTACCAGATTCATACTTCTTCTACTTCTAGAACCATGTCTTGCTAAGTATTGTACGTCCAACCGTACCTGCAGTTGACGTTAGAAATCAGTTGACGTTAGAAATCTCATCTCTTCAAACCAAAACAAAAAGAAAAGGAACCATTGTATTCAACAGTTCAACCGGCATCTTTTACTGAGACATTGTAAGCCATTGTGTCTAAAGACTGCGAAGTAGTAAGTAGTAGGAACAACGCACTGTTATGCCATTATAAAGCAATGCCATATGCCAATCATGCCATTCCAACCATTGCGTTGAACATTATTGCTCCAAGTAAGATAGGACAGTCTATGAAGTTCATTGTCAACAGTGGGACAGAGGGCTGCCAGAACGGTGGGCGCTGAATGTGCTGAACAGTCACGGCAGTGACGGCAGTGACGGTCCGTGCGGTCCGTCTGAAGATGCCAAGAACCCATTCCGGTTTGGGGCCCATTCCTATTCCAGTGACAAGTATGACAGGTCAAATATCTCCACGATCATCTCCACCATCATGATAGGTTCTTTGCATTTCCCAACGTGAGTGACCTCTCGTTTTGTCTTCATCTTCTCATTGTTTACCGTCCTCGTCTTTCTGTCATATGGTCACTTACCTACCTAGGTCTGGTTCTGTTCACAATGGTTCACAATATCCGCAATATCCGTTGTGTTGGCCTAATGGATGTATGTTTCAAAAGTCAACTTGACAGATGGACAACTACATGTATGTATCGAAGGTTTGTTATTGAACTTTACTTCATAAATCTGACAGTCTCAGATCTTCCAACACTCACAGAATCTTGAAATCTTCGGTGCTTGTATCACTCGGCGATTTCCGCTCCATCAAAGACGCATTGGGAATTGCAACGTATGCAGAGCCACAAGAGCGACTTCCAACTAAGGCGCACGGCCACCTTTCATCCAACCCCACCAACACCATTTTGGCGCACAACTCTTTTCCTGTACATTATTTGACTAGTTCCATCAACATCTCACTTTTTCAATTCTCCTCCTTCTCCTCCCAGTCTTGTACCATGGCCAGCATTCACCATCCAGTTTCGTCTACTCATGGGGATTTGTACTTCACCAAGAAGATTGAGTCAATTCCTACGCAAACTATGATCAATTACCCATTAGTAATTCTTACTGTGTCATATATGCAACAACGATCTTCTGATATTTTATTCGTTCTAGTATTTGCTGTCCACTGCACCTATGGATGTCAGGGATCCCCTGTATTATTCCAAGCTAGAGGATTTACTCGATGTTTCACGACAAATCTCCGCCATGGAAGGGTCTTTGTTGCATGACGGGGACTTCATGCTTCTTAGGGAGACCATGATTAGCCTCGCATATGAAGCATTAGGACGGGCGAAGGAGCAGCAACAGCAAGCTGCAGGGAACATTAGCATCGTAAGCATCTTCCTTCATATGGACAACGGACAATGGCTTACAATGTTTGATGTATTAGAGAGACCATGAAAGGCGTAATGTTTGTACCGATTTCCTTTTGCTTTAATTTGGCATTAATGCATGGCTGGGCTTATAGAAGAAGGCCACCAAGGACACCTTTATTGTAAGCTGAGCTCCGTGACAGAACATCTCGCACGTCTCTCTGACTTTCTGATTAGGCAGTACCGGGACCTGGAGATCGTCTGATTTCTACAAGCCATGCTTCCATTGTGCGAGACTCTGCACCCTTGTCACAGACAAATATGAATGGTGGCGCCCTTTATTCGCTGCGGAAGATCGAACATGACAACCTCCTTGCTCGTCTAAAGAAAGCCACTCTTGAGGTTGAGCTTCTGAAGCTCGAAGTGGACTTGTCTGCAGGGAGGTTTGCTCTCGAAGGAAAGTTCATTACCAATCACTACCATGCTAATGCCAAAGCCGGATCCGTTGACGGGTTTCCCATGGTGCCCATGCCTCACATTTTCCCTCCGGCCGCTTTGAGGCGCCGTTACCTGGACACTTCGGGATATCAGTCTCAACTTTCATCCAATGCAAGCGTTGGAACGAGCAGCTCTCCTAGTTCTCCATCTCGTCGTCGCTTTTCCATGGAGACAGCGGAAACAGCAATCGACATTCAGGGCTCACAGAAGAGTCCGAAGAGTCCGTCTATTTATCTCTCCGCTCGCAGGCAGAGCAAGGATGCTGTTGGGAAGGGGAAGGGGAAGATGGAGGATGCATTTGACTTCATAACCTTGGACCTTGCTGGTGTAAACGTCTCCATTTAACATTGACCTCCATTTAACATCGACATTTACTCTGTTACTCTGACGTCCTGACTTGTACTTTTTATTCAATGAACTCTCTGATGATATTGCAACATGGTGCTCAGTGCATTGCGGTCTCCACATCGTCACGGTCTCTCACGAAAACATATCGATGGGATGTGGGGTCACGTAGTTGAAATGTATGACCGATTGATTTGTTGAGCGCAAGTTGGACGCGTCAAGACGGGAAAAAACACCAATGTCATGAACTTCATAGCTGCTTATCGTCCTCTGGAATTTCTGGAATTCCAAGAACACTATCATATGAAGTCACAGATATATCTTAGTTTAGACTCCTTCCGCCACTTCTTTTCACTCGTTCAAACGACGCCTTTGAGCGATTAACAAAATGGAGTTAAACGTCGGGCCGGATTACCACTCTGGAGGCCGACGCATACTCGAGTCAGGTCACTGGAGGCTGGCTATGTCCTTTTCCTGAACCTGAGGCTCCAAGGAGGTTTTCCGGTCAAGGATGGAATGATGGAATCGTATATGTGAGGTGGAGTATTGTTGCCAACCTGAGATTGAGCTAGTCGGCGAGGAACGTTCTGTATGTGAACCAGCGGTGGATGATGAAGTATCTTGATACTTTCGTAGTCTAGGTCTGAGTTGAGACCTTGATTCCATCGTTAAGGTCGAACTGGATTCGGATGCGAGGATGCTGGAGAATGGTGTCGACATGTCGCGTTGTTGCATCCTGTAGTGCATTGTACCAGAGTAGAGCATTGCTGAATCGTTTGCAAAGAGAATCCTGTCATCAAGGAGGTGTTAAGCATGCCAAGCAAGCGAGCAGAAGGGGAACACACCTTCGTAGTATACCTTCGTAGTAGTTAATCTATAGCCTTGCTTGAACAGAAACGTCTCAACGGTCTTACACCAAGCAGTATTGTTGGGAGTGACGTGGACGAACAGTGAAGAAACAAAATCGAGGACTTTGAGGTCTACAGCCAACGTTGGTGCAAGAGGCGCTGAGGGGAAGAAGCCACGATCAAGCATTTGGCGAGCCGCAGGGCGGCAGAGACATATATGTATAGACGTCCGTTCCAGGGCTAGTGGTATGTCAGTCAGGTTGGAGAAACTGCGATTTAATGCCACTCACTATCAGCTTTGACGAGAACAATATCTAGGTTTCGTCCGGGTTCCCTGGACTCTCGGTAGCCTGCGGTAATGGGTCTCTGAGAGACTTTGTCGCGCTCAGCAACTCCATGTATGGTCAACTAATCGGGGTATAACATCCCGCTGCCACTGCTTCTCCCTTTTCCGACGATGTCGAGACACCTGGGCTGGTGGCTGTTCACTGGGTTCGTGGTCAGGTTCGTGGTGAATGAATGGATTGTTGTCGAGATCCTGTTCTGGTGGAGGGTGACTATCGTTGTTGGCATGGGAGCACGACGAAATCGCCCATCTTGAGGGCGATCCCCAGCAAAACCAACCTGCCCAGCGAGCCTGGGAAGAACGTAGTTTTGTACCAAGGTTTTTCCATGAGGCAGAAGAATGAGTGGCGGAGGTTTTTGGTTGTTAGGTGGTGAGTAACTGGGGGCCCGAAGGTGCACGAGGTGTTCCGGGTGTCTAAGGAGACTTCATCAGGTCTTTCTTCGAGAGGCGGGGGCGCATACTGCAGTGTGGTTGATACTGGTACAGGATTATCAAAGCTTTATGATCCAGTTTTGCAGCGACACGGAAGGTGGCTGAGGTGGCCGATGGCCAGCTGCCCAAAAAGGGCTACGTGCGTGCCTAGCATGAATGATGGCCAGAGTTAAATTTATGCGTGGTCGCAGTCGTGGCGGCGCTAGGATGAAATGGCGTTGTATGTATGAAAGTGTGCCAGAAAGTGAATAGATAGTACAGTAAAAATTGAAGTGAAAATCATGCCAGGTAAACCGGAGGCAGGGGGTTTGGAAAAAAAACGAGGATCAAACACTGAGGGGAAAGTAAAGAGCGATTGGAGTACGTGGATGGATTGGACATAAGGAGGCGACGGGAATGGCGGGAGACGCAAGGACGGGAGTACACCTATATCATCGAATGGTCGCGCCGTTGGGCGTCACAGGAGCAGCTAAGGTACATGCCATAATGTCGTTCTGTGGAATGTTGGTCAGTGAGGGGGATTATTCAGAGGGATGGGAAACTGACCAGGTATAGAGTCGGAATATACGATACAACGACTTGACTGGGCAGGCTAGGTCAGAAATATATAACGAGAGACGAAAGGAATCACTCACATCCACATTGACGATGAAGTGTTTGTTCTGTAACGCTGTATCGCAGAATGCCAGCTGACCCAGAGTCGACGCTGGTGAAACGAATGACCCGTAGTCCATTTCGTTTCAGGGGATGGCAGATGACCCAAAGTCTATTCTGCTGCGATTGAGTGCGGAATACCAGCTGACCCAAAGTCAACACTGGATGTCCGAAGGAGCCGGGTCCATTTCGTCGATGCGACGAGAGTAAGAGAGATCCTTGCAATGCGTCCAGGTAAGCGCGAGCGTTGACCTTGAGCATTTGCCAGTGAGCGGGAACATCTCAGACGTGATCGATCTTGGGTGAGTTGACAGGAAGTTGTTTGACATCCAAGTTGTTTACATTTGGCAAAGTCGCGAACTGTAAACAAACACCATTTTTCCAGGCTCCACCCAACCTCCATCACCGTGACATCGGTCATTCCTCGTCCGTTCGACCTAACCTCAACGACGGTTTCCCTTGCCAGGTTTGCTTCGTTTGTTTTACTTTTATTCTTGGGAGCTAGACTTTGGGTCACTCCCACAAGACTTAGACTTTGGGTCGGTCTTGCGAGGACACACAGACTAGACTTTGGGTCATCTGTGGGTTCTCTTTTGACGGCAGAATAGACTGTGGGTCGTCTGCTAGTTTACTATTTCAAATTTCGTCTACAGCTCGGTCTATACTAGTCTCAACACTGTTTACCAACGTGCCTGACAGAGATCTTGTTTCGGGAAACAGGATTCTGACTCGGCACTTCATATTCCATCGATCTATCCAATTGCTTCAAGAATAAGTCTATCGAGTCAGTAAATCTACAAGTCCCCTGATTCAAACTCTAATCTCTATTCACAGAATGCCGCTCACGGATGTCGCTCATGTTAGTGCGCAAGACCTCGCCAAAAATCATAATCTCTTGCTCCATAAGAAGGGCCTCGAAGGAAGTAAGTGCTTCGGGCTTGACCGTATTGTTCGTACATCTGATGGTTGATTTAGCTCGCACCGCGTTTGATGGGAGAGTGGGGTCAGTCCTCGTCCTCGCAGACGCCCATGACAGCCTCAACCACAACGACGGTATGGGAGGAACACGGGGAGAAAGTGGCACGCGCTGGATGCACAGGTATGCCCCCTCGACCTGTGTTTCCAGTCCCCCGCTGACGTCGTCCTAGCCGATGTCCAGACGACGACGAACACACGTTCGTCGACGTCCAAGCTCAACCTCAAATCAGCCGCTACAGGACTACTCTTCGAAGGGACCCCCATACCACATACCCCGGATCACTCCTGTCCGCCATCAAGACACCCCGGTCCAACGACGCAAACCCGACAAAACCACGCCTAACGACGGCTCTTCGACCCCACTCCTCAAAAACAGCAATATCTAGTAGCGAGATCGTCAGTGTGTGGAATACGCACCGGTGGGAAAGCACTACCTGCCATTCCCAATCCCGCTTCCATACATGCACGCAGTTGGTGAGATGGGCACAGTGGAGTGGGGAGGAATGGGTGGGGCGAGAGAGGGGTGCTTGGCGGCCCGCTGAGAACGTCGCTCTCGCAATGTCAGACGACGAACGAACAGCGTTCGTCGTCGTCCAAACTCAAACTTCTATCTATTACTACGAGAATATTCTACCCCCTGCACCATACGCTCCCCAGCTACAATCGACCCTACTCACGCGTCTCCCAACTCCTTTAGCCCGTCGACATGCTGCAGTCAGCAGTGTCCGGGTCGACGTCGAGAAGACGACACCGCCCCTGTTTATCACTGCTGGAAGCAGCTGTCAGTACGTACGAGCACGCCGAATGATCAGCCAGAAAGGCGTACCGCCTTTACTCTCTACACGGCGGCTCCGGTGGCTGTAGGGTGGTAAAACTGGTGAAGAACTTCAGGTCGCACAACACCATCCTCAAGTTCCCAAATGAACGCTTCTACGAGGGCGAGCTCGAGCAGTGTAGGGATAAGAAGACCATTAACGCGTTCCTTGGATCCTCTTACCTCCCGAACAAGGATTTTCCCAATCGTGTTCCATGGTCTTTGTAGGAAGGACGACCGCGAGGCATCATCACCCTCATTTTTCAACATCGACGAGGTTCTCCAAGTCAAGATCTATGTGGAGCACCTGCGTGCTGACTGTCGCTTCCGAACGAGTGCGTCATTCCTAACCATTGGTTTTTTTCTTCCAGTGGTAACATCGAATCTCAGCTGACAACGACATCGGAGTGATCGCATACAACGCCCCATACAACACCCAGTGCCGCAAGATCCGGATGGCTTTGCGTGGAGTAGCGGATGGCGTTAAGGTTGGCAGTGTTGAAGAGTTCCAAGGCCAGGTAATTATTGATGCCCTGACATATTATGCTACAAGTTCTAACTGAGTCCTTGTCTTCAAGGAACGACCGGTGATCATTATCTCGACAGTGTGAAGCAGCACAAAATTCGTCGAGTACGATCTTAGGCATACGCTCGGTTTCGTCGCCAACCCCCGTCACTTTAATGGCAAGTACCTATTGCACGAGGTTCAGCAAGCACGTCAGGGGAGGGGGGAAAATCCATGCACCATCTCATCCGGGCCGTAGCACGCACCACAAGCGGGATACACACCTTCGCCAACTACACCAACGAGCAGGATGGACACAAACAGACTGCACGCACCGTCGAGGAGCGCAATCTATGAGCGGGGAGCGGGAGTCAGCATGGAGACCTCGCGTCAACATCAATACGCGGATGAACGTACCCTCCAGAACAACGCCACCCCCGTGTACTGCCCACGATCTACACTGGCAGTCAGAAGCCACGGAGGACGAGAGGAGACATGACGCGCACACACCACGATCCGAGCACCGACGTCGTGCTGGGTGTAGTCCCGAAGCCATCGTATCGAGGGAGACAACACAGAGAAGATAGGAGAGAAGAAGAAGAAAGAACGGAGGAAAGGAATGGTGAAATCGTAAGCATCCCCCGCCCCTTTTTATACGTGCTCGGCTAACGGAAGATTCCAAGCAGCCTAGGATCACCCCTCCCCTTCGCCTCAACCCTATCGCACAATGGATACGGACCGAAATTCGCAACGCAACGTCTTTCCGCCGTGCCAAGCCATCCGAACATCGCGAATGCCGGAAAAGCATTTTAGTGTGCAGGGCCATGTCCCTGCACGTTATTGGCGTGTGTGTCTGTCTGGGTCCGTCGATTTGGGTGCGGCGGAGACGAGACTCTTCGAAAACGTCTCTGGCAAAGTGGGGACTGGAGGGCTCTAAAATTTTGGGAAGGATGCATGCAGGAGGATGGGCACGCCCCACCGGGGACGATGGGGAGTTGGAAGGTGCGACGGAGGAAAGGAACGGACACCGGACTCTGGAGGAAAGTACGTACATCTCCTCCGTTCCTGTTTCGCATTTCGTGGTTCCCAGGCTAACGTAAATCTGTTTTTCCCAGATGTCTTTGTTCTTCGCTTCTGATAGGGAAGCTTGGAGACGTGGGTACGGGGAACGGGATACCTGTACATCGGTGTACCCTGTACTTCCCACCTCCCGCTATTCCCTCTCCACCACCCCCTACCGTTTTTTACCGACATCATCTCCTCCCACTGCTGCGGACACTCCACCTCCCCGCTCAATTCTCAATTCCCTGGTTTCAGTGCAACCTCAGCAGATCCAGCCATGATCGTTAGTGTTAGTGTACGATGAGCGGATTATTGTTATCTATCCTCATCCTTGTGACATGTCAAAGCCAAAGTACTTGTATCCATGTTTAGGTTATTATTATCCTAGCTTATAGGAGGTTCTGGTCATTTCTGGTCGTTTCGTGGCGTACATGGCAAATATTCTGGACCTTCAATCGACCAAAATGACGACATACCTATGAATATCTGTTTTAGTAGCCGATGCCAGTAGCCGGCCCCACTGGCATCGGCCCCACTGGCATCATCTCTCAGCTCTCAGCTTCTCTGCCATCTAGGATTCCAGCATGCCAGAGCAACCAATCGTTCGGGGTTGGGCACATATCATCGACCGCCGGAAAGGCTCTACTCGTAGGATGTCTGACAAACCTCTATGTAATTAAGCTCCTCTCTTTCCGACGCTCCTCAATCTAACACTTTGGCTTTCGGAACCAAAAGTTGTTCTGGGGCTACATGCAATGACTTTCCCAATGGGATCTGAAAACAAGGATGTTCCTACAGTTACCGTCGATAGGAAGGCATTCACTTGGAGCAGAAGTCCTGACCTCTCAGCCACAGTCTCGTCTAACTATTCTGTTTTACGGTCCCGAGGTCAGGACTGGGAATATCTTCTCGACCCCGGTCCTAGTGGGGAACTATTCTGTCAAACTCGGGGAAAGTTGATGATTTTAGCAGCTGGACATGTGAGCCTGACATCCCTCTGAATATCATAATTTGAAACTAACTCGAACTTCCTCCCAAAGCATGCTGTTGTTATCAGCTTTGCACTCGAGGGCCATATCAACGGGATGTCAAGGGAAATATATGACGAGATCATCGCCCATGACATTCCAGGTCCAGATGAAGACAGAGGAGAATTAGTTCGCTCTTTCCTCATTCCCGACCGCTTCACCGTGCCAGGCTCGTCGGACTTTACCCCTAGAACGATCAATATCTACTGTGCTTTTGTTTCCCGAGACTGGGTCTGGACTATCGCAGACTTCTCTCAATTGCTTCGGCTCCACATCATCAGTCGTGATCAAGTTTGGGACTCGTCTGACTTCGATCTCAATACTCCTGTGAGTGATTACCTATGATTCTCAGGATGCCAGGCTTGCTGATGTGCTTCCCATGAGGCAGAAATGGTCGAGCTTATTCAGTGCGTTCAAAGGCGGTCCTGATTGGGTATCTGAAGTGGGGCTTGCAGAACAAGCACTTGATCAATGGCGAAAATCAGTTAAGCAAGGATATGAAATTTGGCAGGAACGTGTTCATAAGCAACAGCTGAAGGAGGAGAAACGCTTGAAGAAGATACGCAAGAAGAGCGAGCCACAGTCAACTTTCAAGGTCGAGGGTTACTTTCTTCGTCGCCATAGTCATCGCCTTATGTACGTGATTACTTGCCATTACTCAGAATGAATGTGAACTCAACTAAAGCACCAACCCCAGTACTTTGGAAAGACATGGGCCACAACCACCACCTTTAATCGGCGCGTCAAGTCAAGCGGTTCCAAAAACACATTCCAGTCCAGCCATTATCCTGGATATATGCAACAATGCCGGTAATGCCTTCAGCGGATTTGGTCGTCACACAGCGAACGACATCTTGTATCAGCTTGCCATTTATCCCGGGACACCCGTGCACCTCATTTGCATCGATGATAGCCATTACGAAGAACTGAAACGACACCTCCACATGTACATGGCACAGTTCTCTTCTGCCAGATACCTTAGGGAAGCGGCCTCTGTTTCTAATAAGGTGAACCCATTCGCATTTAACGAACGGTCAAACAAGATCTACACATCGATGTATATTGACGTTTTCCGGCGCACACAAGTGAAGGTACCCAGGTCGCTCTATAACAGATACGCATTACTTGGGTTATTTGACCCTCAACATACTATCGGTGAGATCTCATTTCATTTCCTCTGTGACTGGGAACCATTCACAGTGCACTATTACTGATTTAACTATTACCATGTAGGAGAATCATATCCCGCTAACATGGCCGTTGACTTATGCAAGAAAGGGAGTAAATATGTTGGTGTCAATTTTCACTCCAAGCCTCTTCGTGCCTATAGCATCATCACTGCCAAGACACCTCCTGGTTGGACCATTGTGAAAACAGTTCGTATTCTACTGTATGACACTTTCAATCCAATTAATTTACCACCACAAGAGCCCAGTCACCAAGGATATTTCTGATTATGGATATGCTACCACTATTGGTCTGGCCCAGTTCCGCGAACATCTTTTGAATAGGATTTATTTATCAAGGATCTTTGGCAACAAGCATCATGAAAAATACAGAACTATTCGACGAAGTATTCGACGCGGTGGGAGACCATCTATGGTTAGCTCTCACCAGTAGAGTTTCAAGTCTGGCAACTAATGAACTGCTCTATTGTAGGAACATACAGGCCGAGGGGGCAGACCATCGCAAAAGTACCCGACCTTGGGTACTTTGAAAATGCAGCTCCTTTATGGACGAAAAGTTCTGAATCGATTCATGAAGTAACTTGTAGCTATAGAACTTGTACAAATATAAAATGATGGTCTGAATCACTGAATCACTGCACATTACTTAACTATAAGTTCTGGAAGTTGCATGACATACTCTGCTCCGAGTCAGTGTGTGGAAGAAAACATACTATTTACATGTCACATGCTTTGTTCTGCGCACGGACCATGACAAAGAATATAAAACGATTTTGACCTGGTGTCGTTTTACCTTGATCTTACTGCCAAGGGATGCCTACTTGCCTGCACACGACTGGTATTAAGGTGCCAGGTCTATCGTGTCTGAGGAAGTGTTTGAGCGCACCCGACATTTGTCAGTGCCTTCTTTGAACTTCGAACTTATCTTATTGTCCTGGGTTCAATTTCATGGCCGTCTCTTATGGTGTTTGTTGTCATTGTGAGTAGTGAGCGGATACGTGTAGCAGTGGCTTAACTCATGCGTTGCTTTTGCAGGAAGGCTGACTGTAGTGGCTGCCCGCATCGATGTTTCTGTGATCCTTTCTCTACCGACTAGCTGCTGTGCCGCCGTCATTGTGAGTGGTGAGAGAATACGTCTAGCAGTGGCTCAACTTATGCATTGCTTTTGCAGGAAGGCTGACCATAGTGGTTGCCCACGTCGATCGATCTTTACTGACTAGTTGCTGTGCTGGCATATGCCATTTGTGCCAGTGCCTATGATTGATGTCGCCTTCATATATTATCATGACCAGGCTTGTTACATGATCTGTTCCTGTTATAGTGATACACCTGTAGCACCCTTTGTGAAATCGCTTGTTCCCTGGGCTGTGGTAATACAACATAGCAACCTATCCTTCTGGAATTTGTGCAATGTGGATTTGTGCGATGTGGTCGGAATCTCCCACGACGTGCAACAATGGGACAATTCCGACATTAGCCTGTGGATTGCATAAGGGCTTGCGCAAGATAATGACAGGCGAGCCCCGACATCAGCCTCGGGATCACAAGCATTCGTGGAAGGTTGTGCGAAACAATGGGAGACGACCTCCCACATCAATCTATGGATCGCACCTTGGGTCGAGAGCTTGCGCAAGATAATGACAGGCGAGCCCCGACATCAGCCTCCGGATCACAAGCATTCGCAGAAGGTTGTGCGAAACAATGGGAGACGACCTCCCACATCAATCTATGGATCGCACCTTGGGTCGAGAGCTTGCGCAAGATAATGACAGGCGAGCCCCGACATCAGCCTCCGGATCACAAGCATTCGCAGAAGGTTGTGCAAAACAATGGGAGACGACCTCCCACATCAATCTATGGATCGCACCTTGGGTCGAGAGCTTGCGCAAGATAATGACAGGCGAGCCCCGACATCAGCCTCGGGATCACAAGCATTCGCAGAAGGTTGTGCGAAACAATGGGAGACGACCTCCCACATCAATCTATGGATCGCACCTTGGGTCAGAAGCTTGCGCAAGATAATGACAGGCGAGCCCCGACATCAGCCTCCGGATCACAAGCATTCGCAGAAGGTTGTGCGAAACAATGGGAGACATCCCCCAACATTGACCTCTGGATGGCACCTTGGGTCAGGAGCTTGCGCAAAATAATGACAGCGAGCCCCGACATCAGCCTCCGGATCACAAGCATTTGCGGAAGGTTGTGCGAAACATTGGGAGACAAGTCCCCTCTTTGGCCTCCCAATCACAATTCGCCCCTGTTTACTGTGGAAGTTGATGGATGGTCATTGTTCATCATTAATCACGGGGAACCATTCTCCAATGTGTCGTCATCAATCCATCATCAGAAATGTGAGAATAGACCCATTCTCACCCAGAAGTTGCCTTGGTGAACTCCATCAATTTCACCTATCTATACACATTCCACCTTAAAACTGTTGTTTTCAAGTCCCGCCATAAGAATATTCAGGAATACTCTCAGGCTGAAAGGGTTTGACGATAGTCACTGCCGTTACAGGGTTGGGTATGTCCTGCCAATGAGTGAATTTGATGACAGTGTGAATCATTTTGTCTATTCATGTTGGACTTCATCGAGACTGCCTATGAATACATATGTTCAGAAACCCGGACATCGTAATGGTATGGATTTCCTCGATTTTTTGCCATCTCCTGACATATCTTGGTATCTGATTTTTCATTCGATTCAGTGATGGTGATGATGGTGGGAGGAGTGATCGGCGGGCTGTCACGGTGTGTGATGCGTCACGCGTCGGGAAGCGCCGCTTCTTTTTCGATTCCCTCTCATGTCGTTTTATCAACCTATACTCTTACTCGTAGCCGTTTAACGTTCAGCGTCTACGTAGCAGGTCTGGCCTTATCTGCAACTAGAAAATGGAGACTTAGAACTCTGGAACGACGTTGGAATGCTCGCATATCCAGAGTGAGTACTCCACTCGCCGGCATGGCTCATTTACTCGTCCCAAACCTCAGTAAGCAGCTCGATTGGGTTGACAGCTTAATCTTCTAGTCACGCCCATATCCTCGTGGACGGCTCGTACTTTCATATACTGCAATCGCTCACCAACCTCAGGCTTACAGAGCAAAATAGCACCACTTACTGTCCAGTCATCCATGGAAGAAGCTCGATGGGGGTAATATGCATCGTTTTCCGCACTAAAGCTCATTGTTCATAGGACTAGGACTTCCTCACAGTATCACTCATCGTAGTACCGTCAAAGATGAACCGATACATCCTAAGGAGGACCCGCTCGGAAGATGAGCACTGAGTCGGACGCTTGGCTCCCTTTGGAGTAATGGACGATGACTTTCATTGTATTCGTGGCACTCACGTGCAATGTCGCGTTTCAGCTCCGAGCATAGTGTGGAGATACACCGTGGGGGCGTGGTTCACGGGCCCCAAGTACGTCCTTGATGCCAATCGCACCCACCATTCATCGTATCGTGATTCGTTTCCTCCGTTTTCTCACATTTTTCTCTGGCATGGCTTTTGCGAGTATTGTGCACATGGGGGGACATTTAGCGTTGACGGCATGGCTCACGGGCCTTGAATCTCACATCTCGCTCCGCGCTTTGCCCTTTCACACGTCCCCAATGCCACTCGGATCCCCCATGGCCACGTTTTCTCCATTCAATCTGACTCCTGATGAAGGACGTACGATTATTCCGACTCACAGCAACCACAAACCCAGCGCGAAGATGGACCACACATTCGACGGACTCGGGGGGCGCGTTGATCACCTCCCACCCGCACCACGCCTACATTTCGAGGTATTACCACTCGTTCTGGCATCACCGTCGATCTTCCCCCACCCAACCCCGAACCCCCTTTCCAGTATCCAAGTATCTTTGAATTCCACTTTGTCTCTGCGAATCGTTAATCATGATGAACAAAGAGGATCGAACCGCCCTTTTCTACGGTTTTGACGCCGTGCCCGCCTCTTACTTCATGGGACACGGAGACATGGTGGGTGCGCTCCCCTCAAGTCCGGAGATGGGGCCGTAAGGGATGGAGTGTGTGGTTTCGTCTTCTCGATCTGGGAACACAGCACGCTGACGGAGGTAGTTTGCCCTATGCATGAGTCTCTAATTGGGTTATGTTAGATGGGGGCGAACAATGGATTTTGAAAGCCTCTGCGATGGGTGGACTCTCGGTGATACATGCACTGTGGTGACTCCCTTTGGTTCTCACCTCGTGTACTTCCATGTGTGTCGTTTCCTACGCTATTCGACCCGCATTATTACTGTAATCACAAGGTGGGCGTTCCCCGTCCTCTCGTTGTTTTGGGAAAGGCCACGTCACACGGGGACATTTTTCGTGAGGTACGCTGACTTCTTGGTCTATCGATTTCTCCTCGCTGGGTTCTCTGTCCAAAGTCACGCTGCTGAGAATGCTCAGAACTCTGAGTGTGCGGTACATATGCTCCCTGAGCTGTGTCGTCCATAGTCGTTTGCTCATCGGCCTCCTTCCTCCAACTTCCTCTGACCGTGTACGTGGGTCCGTCTCCCCAGTGTTGCTGATTTACTGCGCATCATCTATCGTCACCCTGTGAATTTAGGAACCTTGGTATCGCCCGAAATAGATCAGGTTTCTATGTTGAGCGGTGTTGAAGCCGGGCGAGGACCATTTGAACGATGGGACTGGACCTTTCTCTGGATAACACCGAGTCGGCAAGTTTCGCCGGTGTCCAACCCCTCTCTCCTTCACTTCCTCACGCCTGGAACGATGAGCAGGATTAGAAAGCATCAAAAAGTCCTCGAGGCCCAAGTCCGGACCACCGTCTTCCCCACCCACAACGATCTTCCTCCCTTTGCTATGTAACATGCAAGAATACAAACTCGTGCTCGATATTTACACGCATTACCTACCTCAAGTCAGTTCATGCCTTCCTGAGCTCCAATTTTTCCCGTTTGATCTCCTTTCTACATCAGACCTTGTGAAGTCTCGCCCTTCCAATCATGAGTGAACTGAAATATTTAATAATTTCAATCAGGACATCTGGTGAAAGTCGACGGATTGGCGAGAGGACACTCACTACAGTACTGACGAAGCACGTCTTATCCCTGGTTGCGGTTTTAACCAGGGAATCAAGCATAGCTTCGATTTTGACAATCCGTGATTCGAGCTTTGTCGCTGAATGATATTTAGAATCTCAGGAATCTCATGACTGGATGGCTCGTCGTTGGTTGGTTCGTAAAATATGGCGATATTGCGAAGCACTGTCCATATCATGGACAGTCTAATGCAAAGACTTCGTGTTTGATCCCACAATACTCTCATGTAGGGTGGGGTGGATACTGCTCACCCAACCACTTAATTCCGCTCTCACTCTGGGCAGGCAATTCTAGATATGCTCTTCTTCAGAAATCCTGCCCTGTATCTGGCGGTACGCGAGGCAGATGCTCCGCGGAGGGTCGAAAGGGTGTGGCGTGTATTGCCGTGCGATGCGAGTGTAGAGAAGGACGGGGTTTGAGATGGCAAGCGTCACAGGTATACATATATTTCTGACTATGGAATTGTTAGACCCTTATCCCCTACCCCTAAAGATCGATCACTCGTAATAATCGACAATGATATTCTCGTGCTCAGGATAGGCCAACACACCCCCGTACGCGGACATGAACGTGTGGTGACCGCCGTAAAGGCACTCGATGGCCGTGGAGACGACATCCGGAGTTGAAACGTTGTATAACCGATCCAGCGACACGTATCCCGCATATGAGATTGTCGATAAATAGCGCAGAAAATCAAAAGATCCTGTACGTATCCAAGATTTAACGCGCTGGATGGCCAGTGGCTCCGATCGCATGTGTGACACGTGGTATTTGTGGACGAGAGCGAAATTGGGCGAGGATATGAGCATCCAGATAATAGAGGAATCTGTGCGAAGTGGGGAGAGGTGGGAAGAGACATGGAGTTTGAGGTTGGGGCTAGGCGTAGGGAGATTTATCTGTACGGTGAGGGAAGGAGCAATAGTATCGATCGAGAGATCATTGCAAGACGTCTCAACCAAGGTCTCGAGACTCCAGATTTGCAGGAAAAACACACGTAAAGGATCTTCGATGCTATTCGATACCATGACCAGGTGTCCTGGAATGAGGTCCAAGTCATACGGCAAGAGGCGTAAAATTGGCGTATTCTGGTGCTGGGACATCTAACCGATGACATTAAAGTCTACAAGCGTTCATCATCGAGATTGCGGAGGGAACTCACTGGTGATACCTGCAAGTTTCTCCGAGTCCTGAAGGTCCTCTTTAACAATGTTGAGCATTTAAAGACTGTGATCCATTGCGCAGACTTCGAGCTTGCAACAGCATAATCACCGAGAACTTTAAAGTGGGACAGGCCAGTATGAAGTTGTGTGTCTGGCACACGTTCCTCAAGAAGTGTGTTCGAGACTACAGTTTCGAGGTCCAGATGCACTAGTTCAACGATGCTGTAACACATTGGATCACTTCTCGATTTTCAAGAGTCAATGGGATTATCGTACTTTTTCCAGACCAGCGTCTCGTCTGTCATAACGTGTAGGCCAATCAACATTACTATACCACGCCTGTCGTCTGTCATTTCTGCCGTGAACGAAGTAACGGTATAAAGATCATATTTGGCTGCGTATTCCCATATCTTCTGGAGTGACATCGTCGACCAGCATTCAAGTGTCGCGTCTTTCTGGAACAGTAGGAACTCGCTACCGCTAAGCAGCTGTGGCTTGTTCTCCCAGGTAATTTGAGACCCAGGACTCGGTTTCAGGATGATCTGATGCATCGGAGAGGGCTCGGAGGGACTTGTCGTCGTTGTCTTCCAAGTGCGGGGACCAAGAACAATATGCTTGACGAGATCGATCAGTGATTGGGTGGTAAGTGTTTTCAGGTCTTTATGAGGAGGCAGATCAATGAAGGATCGTCGAAGGAGATCGGATATGAGCGCCAGCCAGATTTCCCTTGAGAACACCAGTCCGTAGAGGTGCCAGCTGACCTAGTTACTTGTTGAAATTTAGGCAGTAATGTAAATCGATTGAACCTCACTTACTTGGCTCGCTCTCAGCGCGGAACAGATGTCACAATGCGTAAGGATTTTGAGGAGAATGTCATCAACCAGCACGGGCACTTGTGATTCAATGGACATCTTCGGCACGGACTCTGGAGAGTGGATTGGAGAAAACTGGATGGGAGTGTGGTCGAGTTGAATTTGAGCGTTGAACGTTGTTGAACGTTGAACGTTGAACTTCGAACAGACTTTGTTGGAAGACACTGAACGTTCAAGTCCGGGCTCCGGCAGGCCACGGCCCGGCTTCCACTCGGCAAAAGCCGTCTCTCTCTCGTCTCTCTTGACTTTCATCAAACTTTCATTGACCATAAACTCCTCTTCGTTATCATAGAGCGAATTCATTCATCTCAATTGCACTAAGTTTTTAATGTAAGAAAAGTCCTGCTCATATCAGTGAATGTCACAATATTACATGGACAGCTCCGACATCAACCGTTTCTTCGGGACGAACGAAGAGCCATCCCTGTCCGAGATTCTGGCGAGCTGGAGGACCTTGGAACACCGATTGGACCTAGCGGAAATTGAAGATCGAAGTGGCAAAACGCTGTACATGTTCAGTGACCTATCTGAAGGTCATGGATATAAACAAAATCTGCTGACTCGCTATCTCCTCACGTTAATCTGTCGGATTCCTAAGGATATCCTGATCGAAATATTCGTGTTCACCCGTAATCGGACGGGAGACTCATGCATTAAGGGATACCTCAAAACATCAGTAAGTTAGTTGGCCTATATCCTGGATGATCTCTACTCTGGATCACTCACATTGACCGTAGCGCTCTAAGAGCCAATATTTACTATGGACTATAACGACATTGTAGCGTGCATACTATCTCCTTCTGATCCTATCCTTCAAGGTATGTAATATCAGTTCTTTGACGGGTTGAGATTCGATTGTTTTTGATCAGGGTTGGGAAATCAATGTCATGTCTGTGTTTGAATTTTGCTTGGTCGTCCTTGTCGGGAAATCCCGACTGCACGAGATCACTGGGCCCGTGACCATCCTGCTTCTTGCTGCGAATCCATACCATTGTATCCTCAAAGGGTGAGTAAAATTCTTGTCCATCCAGAGTAAAATCGAATGAAAACTCGCATACAGATGGACTCAGAACACTTTTCTCGATTCCACCGCCTCTTGACGACAAATAACGAACCCTCCGATGCCGAGGCCATTGCAGTCCAGGAGGCCATGGAGGAACGAGGATCCGACCTCATGAAACTCGAAGCTCGAATCGTCGAGGCACATATGGTGCTCAATTCCCTCCTCGAACAGCACAAACACGAAGAAGGCTTGATTTTCCATTTGGGCATCGTCTTTGCACCAATCCGCCGACTCCCACGGGACATTTTAATCGAGATATTCCTTTTCACGCGTGAGTGGGTGGGCGATTTGTGCGTCATGGGGGACATGGCGCCTATCGCTGTCGGACCTCGCCCAGGACCGTCACCACTGGTCATCACACATGTATGCTCCGAATGGAGGAGCGTTGCACTCAGAGTCCCAATGCTATGGGCAACGATTATCTCGCGTCCTGAGCCTTGCTTTCTAGGGAATTTTGATCCCTCTCGTGACGTCCGCCTTCAAACATGGCT
The DNA here is from genome assembly GCA_013433165.1 of Hypsizygus marmoreus. Taxonomy (NCBI): domain Eukaryota; kingdom Fungi; phylum Basidiomycota; class Agaricomycetes; order Agaricales; family Lyophyllaceae; genus Hypsizygus; species Hypsizygus marmoreus. The sequence goes on along the minus strand of JABWDO010000019.1, from coordinate 4,890 downwards.
GACGCGCACTGGTGTAACTGCGCCGTTGGATATAACACTTGATGTTAGACCACTCAGCTACAATTCAGCAACTCCGCTATCCTGGATGCAGCCGTACATAGCCCGGATCCGAACGTTGTCATTGATGGGAAAAGTCGTTCGACTCCCGAGCGGTGCGTTTGATAGTCTGGAGTTGTTGAGGTTGTGGAATGCCTTCGAATATGATAATGCCAACGCGACTTCGATGCCGTCCCTTCGACGAGTGGGGTTTCGTGGGGTATTTGTCCCACTCAGATTCATCCCGTGGGGACAGTTAACGCACCTGTACATGGACGTGGATTCCGTGCACCCAAGGAAGTTTCGGAATACTCTTTCCAACTGCAGGGCGCTCAATCACCTTGATATGTCGACCTCGAACTTCTATGATGCTTATGAAAATCCCAGTGTGTCCATAGCGGATAATATACGTATCACAATGCCTCGCCTGGAGACACTCGCCATCCGCACTACGAATGCAACAACTTCGTTGCTTTCGCACCTAACACTTCCAGCCCTTAAAACGTTGCATATCACATTCAACACCTTCCCCGCAGGTCTTTACGATATATTTCAGGATTGTTCGTCCTTCCGCTTGAAGTCCCTATCGATGCATGGCACAAAGCACTTTGGGGCATGGATACAGCGGATTTTCTCAAAATTGTTCGTACCACACCGTCCCTCACGGAGATCATCTTGTACGACGCACTATTGGTAACGCGGGCGTTGATTTCAGCCTTGAAATCGCCTTCACTGGGTGGCGTACCAGACGTGGGCCCGAACCTGGAGTACATTGGCATTCGTAACTTATCCTTGCGTCATGCAAATATCATGGATGACCGTCTCGCAAACGACTATGACATATTAGATATGGTCACCTCGAGAGACCCTTCCAGAGAAGCTATTATAGAGTTTAAGCCACCACGCACCCGAGTTTTCAGATCCTCTCGACCGAAGCGTGCCTGCGCTGGGGAATTACATGATTTTGGAATAGTGGATGGCCCGGTCAAAGATACCTGTGAGCTTTTGCATATCTGCTTTTGATTGTCATGTATCGAAGTAGTGTTGAAGGTATGCTTGATATGGAGTCGTGTACGTGAAGTAGGACGATAGTTTATACGGACGGACTTCTCATGATTTTACAATCAATATACATTGCTTGCACAAATACAATCACTGAGGTCAACTACGACACTGAGCGTGATGGATTGAATTGAAGAGCGTCGACGGCTTCGAAGACAATAAACTCAGTTGGCTCGAGATGAAGAGTGAGTTCATTTTCGGATCCGCTGTGACGGCAAATGCCGGCCCGAAATTCTACGCCTTCATCGTGTGCCACGTCCACGACGACGACTTGGGAATTACACTTTCCCTGCAGGGTGTCTTCTTCATCAAAGTGAGTAGATGTCTCTGAATTGGTAAAGGAGCACATTCACTGAAAAGGCGAGAATCAGATGGACTTGCCAGTGGACGAGTCAAGATTTGATCATCTCCTATCAACTAATGACGAGCCTCCCGACATAGAGATCGCAGAGATCCGAAAGATCATTGCATATCGCCAGTCAGACCTCGCGCAACTCGAGGCTCGTATTGCTGAAGTGCAGGACATGCTCCACTCATTGGTTGAACGCCGCAAACAAAAGGAACAGCGGCTTTCACTATTCCGCGGCATTGTGTCGCCAATTCGCCGACTTCCTAGGGACATCCTTACCGAGATATTCCTATTTACTCGTGAGTGGATGCCACCGTCAACTGCCCATGGTGAAATACACCTTACTCCGATCGCGCCTCTACCTATGCGTTCTCCGCATGTCATCACACACGTGTGCTCAGAATGGAGACATGTCGCACTCAGCACCCCAATGCTATGGGCGACAATTATGGTAGACTATGAGGATTACGATTCAAGGATACTGAGTCGTAGCCCCGACAATGATGAACGTCTTCACACATGGCTGGGACGCACTGGGACTCATTACCCTTTGGATATTACTTTCGTAGGGCCGCCACGATACGAATCCATCATAGGTGCTCCTTTATCATGGATTTCTTCCTATACGAATCGCATAAAGGCACTCAATCTATCAGGAATATTCAGTGGCCTCCCAACTAGTCGTTTCGAGATTCTTGAGGCGTTGGCGTTGGCAAACCATGAATGGAACGTTGGCGAAAACAAAATCAATCAGACAATGTTCCCTTCTCTTCGCCGGGTCGTCTTGCATGAAGAAGACGAACTGGTCCCACCACATTTTATCCCATGGCCGCAATTAACGCATCTGTCTCTCAATGCAGATTCCATCCTTCCGGCTACTCTGCGGAGCATGCTTTCCCAGTCACTCGAACTTGTCGAACTTCATATTTCTTTCGATTCAGTGGCGGTAGCTAATGGCGAAGACGATGCCGTAGTCCCAGAGATCAACGATCCCATTATTCTGCCTCACCTCGATACGCTCTCTGTATACGGTGACATAGAATGGGTTTTGGAGAATCTGACGCTACCAGCGCTCACCACTCTGGACACTGCACTTCACCGCAGGACAATATCACTCTACAACTCCCTCCTGTCCCGCTCGTCATTCTCTTTGAAGTCGTTCAAGTTGGGGGGACCACCAGGTTCATTTGAAATAGAGCCGTTCTTGGATATCATTCGCCGCATGCCATCCCTCACGCACATCGACTGTAACAGCTCTGTTGACGTCACGCCGACGCTCGTTGCAAGCTTCGCTTCACTTAATCTAGCACCAAACCTTGAGTATTTGCGCATGTCTTCTTCTTATTGGAGAATCGTCGTCGAGGATGATGAGTTCTTGCACATGGTCTCGTCAAGGGACCGATCAGGTGAACCGGCCGTTGCTGAGCCAAACCCTCCGCCCTATACACGGATTTTCAGGTCGCATATGCCGAAGCGGTCGTGGGGTGGTGAAGCTGCTGTGAAGGATGTAGTCGTAGACCGCCAGGTGCAAATCTCAGAAACGGTGCATATTTACTTCTGAAGGAGAAACGCGCTCCATCGGATGCTCCATCGGTCGAGCATCCTTCTAGCGAGTGAACCTTTCCTGATGGAACGTCATCGGCAACCGCTCTCAGCCTCTAGTACAGTCGAATCACACAGGCAAGAAGGTCATTGTCCAATCAACGAGCCAAAATTTGTTACTGAACCAACCAGGAGTGGTGTACATACGATCGTGCCTAGTCCCTCCCAAATAACGAGAAAATTCATATTGTAAATTGGGTAGAATAGGTACTGAGAAAATCTAATAAAAATGTAGTGTACTCATACTTTGCCATTCATATTACGCCGCGTGGGTTACTCAGTGCGCGAACCTGAAGTCCAATCGCCTGTTTCCAACATCTGTGGTCGTCTTGAGATAGTGTACCTTTTCCTAAGAGCGATATCTTCATCAGTGCCGAACCGACAAGCAGCCGCGCAAAGAAAAAGTACCTTGCTGGTCATGGCATCCCAGAGCCTCGCGCGCTGCTTGTTACGATATAGATAATAGATCTTGATGCCGGGGTACATGACCACAAGATTGAAAGTGCAGATGGCGATGAGGACGCTGTTGCCGCGTTTATCTGAAAACACGAGAACGAGAATGGGAATGGCGAAAAAGAAAGGAAAAGTCGGAAAGGGTGGGAGAAATGACTGACATCTTGGAGCATCGTCTTTACGATATATCTGTGCGGAAATGATCGACGAAGTCTGCACGAACCTAGAAATCGTGCTATGGTTCAGCCGTCGGTTATGCCACGATGGAGGAGGAGGGACCTGACATGTTGTATAAGGATGCATTTACGGTTCGGCTGGCAACCGCACCAGAATTCCGGGAGCACCATCCACTTGAATCGGATGCGTGGACCTGGAGGAGTAAGAAAGCAAAAAAAAAATGAGATTCCTCCTTCAGCGAAAAATTCTGGGGGGTGCTTAACGGATATGAAAGTAGCCCAGATGCAAGGCCCTACATCTTATTCGGTTGATACGGACAATGAATCCAGAAAGGGAAACGTACAAAGTATTTCCACTGATTCGGGTTGGCGGGGAGAGTGTAAAGCGCGATCAAGAAGGGAAGTGACCAAGATCTTCGGCCATTGCCACGAACGATCGGTCGTTGACCGATTCAGAGATCATGGTAATGCGAGTATAGTGGCCATGCTGGCCACAGTCGACGGAATAGTGAGGAGATTGGAATGAAAGTATTAAACCTGGTGGAAAACATGTCAGAGTTCGATGTTAGGTCTGGCGTGACCACGACATTTACCCGATGTTGCGAAGGGAGAGCGTGAGGTATGTGCCAGGAGGTGAAGCAGGAATACCGAACATCAAGCCACTGTAGGAAAAAGTGTCAGTGGAAATGACAGTGAAGATGAACGAGGATAGTACGCAATGTACAAAGGCCAAAGATCATAATCGCACACCGCGGTCCATAGACGCTTGAGTGTCAAACCTTCGCGGTTGTGCATATCACCCTAACGAGTTACGAGAGCCATAAGAAAAATAATGAATGAATCGATGTACCGCAACTTTTGTTGGGTCTCACGAAGAATGCGAGAAACTGCGATCGTCTCTCCTCTCGGTGAACCAACTTTTGGACGGTACCAAGTCTTTGTTGGGTCGGAGAAGGTGGCATTCTGTAGAAGGTGGCGATGCCAATGGATAGCGTGATAATACTCTGTGAAACGAGAAGGTAAGGCTCCAAATAGTGGGCCATTTCGACACCGTATACTCACTCACCAAGAAAAGCCATCTCCAACCCGCTCGGCCTGCACACCTCGCATACGAAGAACACCGAAAGCGATGAAACTGCCAACGATGCTACAAGCATTTAAAGACATCCAGAAGAGGGCCAGGCGGAAAGGTAGTTCGGTTTTGGTATAGAA
>JABWDO010000018.1:0-24905 GCA_013433165.1 Hypsizygus marmoreus | reverse complement strand
TTCGACCGTGAGGTAGTCGTACGTGCCAGTGACTGGTAGCCAACTCGGAAGGGGGTTGAAAAGATATCTAGCAACTTTTGATATGCCCAGGCGATTAGACATCATAGGTTGTATGAAAGACATCCAATAAGTTGTACCACATGATTATAGATTCGATATCACCACATGTCACCACAGTGGAGAAGAAGGTAGTTTTGAACTGGAGAAAGAAGCACAGTCGGGATTCACGTTCCGGGATCCGTGAACCCTGAAACAAGTCACGTACATTCCACGTGAGCGTTTGTTACCTTTTGACGCACCTTTTGTCTTCTACCTCGCGTGCACCTTCTCCTCCATTTTAATTGCTGTCTAGAGGCTATGCCATCGGCAAGAAAGTTTTGGCAAAAAGCTACATACTCGCTATAGCCCTTCAGCCAGGACATACTGTAAGCATGGCGCAAGAACTACCAGACTTCAAACAAGTGTCTGCCTTGTTCAATGACTGTATCGCGGTGGTCAGAAGCCGGCCTTTGGAAAATCTCGACGCAGTAGCAGAGGAATGGATAAGGCCACTCGCTTGAAAGTCATGAGGGATATCGAGGCAAAGTTGTACCCCCGTCTTTCTCAAACTAACAGACAACTGAACTTGTGGCAGGTATTACGATCTGGCCAGCAAAGCGGACAGTCCGCTGGAGGCGCCACCGTGGGCCGTAGAGCCGTCAACGCCTCTCTGCATATATACCCAAAACCATAGCAGACTCCTCGACCAGTACTCCCCCGCCTTCATAACCACCTCGACAATCTCATGCGTGAGTGTGGTTTCATGCAAGTGTCAAGCGGTTCCCAGTACGTTCTACGTGGTAGACATAACGTTCCCTGCGAGGGTCGCGCCGCGATCTGCTCGTGGTGGTCGCGCTGGGAGGTCTGCGAATACGATACAGCAGTTGTCGACCAGCATTTCGAGGATCAGGACGTGCGCAATCACTGCAGGACCAATACACCCAAATGGACCAATTATTACAGAGCCGGACGATGAAGGGATGGGCCTTCAGGAGGCATTGGCCAGCGTGTTCGGAGAAACAGGCGCCGAGTCGACGGGCGATTGAGGCACCACCAAAGGCTGAGCCTGTCGGATCTACCGAGCCCGACAATGGTGGACCTTCTGGGAGTATCGCGGAGCGTGTGAGAGGGAAAAGACGCGTCAAAGCTGAATCGGAACCAATGGTTACTGGTGAGGGAACTTCTGAAAACGCCGGACAACAGGCCGGAGCAATAGTCGGACGAGCAGACGTGGGCGTGTCAGTGGAAACGCAGGAATCACCAAGAGGAAGAGGAAGTAATGAAGACGACGTGCAGATTAGACTCGAAGTAGATATTAGGGCAATGGCTGAGTTTCTCCCTCTCGTGTCCCTCTAGCCAGCAACGTTACTTATCCTTATACAGTACTATATCATTGTTCAGGCTAGGTCACTCCAGCGTGTCTGTATCTGTTACTGGAATTGTCTTGCGACATTATTTGCCTGTGGCATTGTACGTTCCCCGCCATCCCCTGTCCCCAAAAGGCACCGCATCGACCGTCCCAATGGGTCGATTCACAGCGCTGCTGACATCCACACAGGCCTTGAAGATTTTTTACTGACCGAGTGCGCCACGATGTCTCAGAAAAGCCAACCGGCGTCTTCGCTGGGGGCAGGCGTAGGTCCGCTCATCCTATGGTGTGAATGGACAATGCTACACCACGGTATCCTATTATTCTATAACGTGAGTGATACATCTTGCTCCACTACTACTACAAAATCTGACCCAAAGTATGAACAGCATTTGCATTTACTTGTTTCCTGATGATCAGCTCGAAACTACCTATCGAGCCTTGCTGGCCGCCCGCTATAAAGACTCCCAGTCCCCCTCCTTCCAATCGTGGGCTCGGTGATCCAACCTTTATTGGGACGAGCTTGGATGTCCGGCTCATCGTTGTCTATGTTCTTCTGCCAATTAAATTCACTGCTGTTCACGTCAAATTAATAGTTGGAGATATTGTTGACGGCTCGACAATCCCTCGCGGTCCTCATCCAAAACTACTCACTGCCGCTTCGACATTCGATGACGCTGACCCCAATTCGTTTACTGACTGTGCTGGGCTCGCTGTCCCGTCATCGTCGCTTCTTGGGCAGCCTTTTCTGCGGACTTATTTTAAACATGCCGGCTCCCATTCCAGGCTGAGCTCCGGCCAAGGAGCATGGTGCGCTGCGCAGTCTTCCAGGGATTGAGAGGAAATGGCATTATATTGGAGAGAGGTTTTTAGAATGTGTTCGGGACATGGTGCCGTACTGTCTTCTCGTCGACTCCTACACTCACGAAGATTTTGGATTGGAGAACTAAAAACATTGCGGTCGGAATGAAACATAGGACACCAAGTTAGATTGTTTGATCAAACAGAATGAAGACTTGAAGGACTGAGGACCTTTCAATCGAAGAGAACGAAGACTCCGATCGAAGACTTGAAGTCCCTTCGATGTACTTATATGAAAGCTCTAGTTTGCTCATCTTCAATCGAACGCATTTTCAAGGTGGGTGATTACTTGCACACAAGTATAGAGCGTATAATGATAAAGGCTAAATACAATAGGCTTCCAGCCAATGCTGTGAAGTGTCCATGCGCTTGCCAACTTTTATGCATTGAACGAAGGTCAGGCCAACGCAAGGAGAGGGTGCGTCTGAATTGAGGTGAAGATGAGGTCCTATTGGGGTCATCGGGGTCTACCCGACCGTGGCGTTTTGTTGTTAATCTTGCCCAGCGTCCAGGGAGACGGGAGCGGCGAGGTCACCCCAAAATTTGTGGGAACGATGACGTAAGGTCAGGTTAGGCCGTGTAGCCTGTGGTGAAGAAGCAGCATTACACCGTATTGGGCATATGTGGCGCAGACTGCAGGATGTCGGACTCGTCAGAATCGACGACGGACCAAGTCAAGGTCATTGTAAGACTCTACGATAACGTGGATCCGCCAATTGCGGAGTTTAATATCCGTCGAGAGGGAACTTTGGCCTTCGCACCCCTCGTAACAAACGCTCAGCTCCACAAGATCAGCGAGCAGGAGCGGCTGGTGACTCCTCTCAAAATATCTGAAAATCCAACCATGATATTTGACCCGCCATGTTCGCCCTTTCTCGATTCCAGCCCTTAAGCTTCGCTGACGTGTTCCTCCTCCAGGTGTAGCTACTGAGCCCCTGAAAGGCCAGTTACCAGAGGAATGTCATACCATAAAGGCATATCTACCTGCCAAGCTAAATACGATCCATCTACTTAAAGAAAACGCGCGGTTGGACAGGAAATGCCATGAGCTGGAGGCGGAACTGACAACACGGGAAGTGCAACGAGTGGCCGAACGCCAGCGGGAAAAGCAGGAATGGGAGGATAAACAGGCAGCTGAACGCAAGAAGGAACAAGAAGAACGGGAAACTGAGTACAAGAAGGAACAAGAGGAGCGCCAAGCTCAGCGCAAGAAGGAACAAAAGGAATGGGAGGGTAGAGAGGCTAAACGGGAAGCTGAGCGTAAAAAGGAGAAGAAAGAATGGGAGGAGGGGCTGGCAGTCGAGCGGCAAAGGGAGAAGGCAGAGTGGGAAGCTGGACGGGCAGCCGAGCATGAAAAGGAGAAGGCGAAATTCGAGGAGCGTGAGCAGCGGCAAGAGGAAGAGTTCCAGCAACTCAATACCCAGCTTGCTGATCATGCAGCGGTCCTTCTTGACGGTGTGAGTCACAATTCTTTATCAATTTATCTGATGTTCAGAATGTCTTCCGCTAGGATACCGAAGCAATGGATCGAATCAGGCTACGGAATATTCTTGACCGTGCGCAAATTAAGCTCGCTGAGGCAGCGGGGCTGGTCTTCCCTAGGGATGACTTCAACCTGTCATTCATGTGATGCGAGCGATTCAACAGAGAAAAGTATTCCAGCACGTATCCAAGCAGCACAGGAACTCCTTCAGAACTCAAATTTGACTCACTCGGTGCTGCTGCTATTGCAGTCAGAAATAGGGATCAAGCTTGTTCTCGAGACTGAGACCGCAAAGCCGACAGCTTGGGAACGCGGTTGCTCACGAGGCTGTCTTCGACCGCCGCACAACATATAAGGAAAGTATTGCCCGGGAAGATGGAGAGACGAAGGCCGGTTTGAAGATCCTGCTAAATTTTGTCTACCCGGAATAGGTGCGCTATGCGTACGTATTGACAATTGGCAATTCAGTTTAAAATTCAGTTTCCTTTCCTTACTCCATCGTCTCTTGGTTCTGCTGCTCCACGCGTTATTGTTGGGGGATCAAAAGTCATCATTCAACTTTCAAAGTCCGTGAGTGCAGCTGTTTGAATATGAGGCGAAAATTGACAACTAAGACTGACTAATCTTGTACATATTCTTCGTTTATACTAAAGCGAACGCGTTTGGGCTTCGTTTGGGCGAGCGATAAGTTTCGTCGCCGAGACCTGTCCATTTTCAAGGCGAGCCAGGCCTCCTACAACGCCTCGTAATCCGCCTTTCAGGATCTCAACTCTGTTCGGCTACACAAAAAAAAAGAATCAGCCTGAGCCCTCTCATTGGTGCCACACATAGAACATTACCTTGATTGCCCCCTCCTCCAGCCACTCTGTCAGTTTTCCGTACATCTCCACACACACTTCACGCGTGTGGGCCAACGACGGTATCGCGAAGACGTGGATGACAGGCTTGCCTTCGACCTGCGCCACCTCGGGGTTGAGCACGACGACGAGCTGACCTTTGGGAGCGAGTAGATTGTATGCAGTCTTTTGGGTGTCGGCGGTTGAAACGGCGTCATACACAATCTCGATGGGTGCTGTGGTGATGTTGCGGACCTCAGTGGCGAGCGAGGAAAGTGGGAGTTTCCTATCGATGACGTGAGTGGCGCCGAGGGATTTGAGGTATGCAGTGTTTTTTGTAGATGCCGTGGTGATGATTGGTGAAAATCCGGACAGGCGTCCGAGTTGGATGGCTGCAGTTGGGGAAGGATGTTAGATGACAACGGAAATCGGAGATATGGAAGATTGTTTTGCACCGAATTGACCGACGGACCCGGCGCCTCCGATGACGATGAGGGGTTTACCCGCGTATTTACCACGCGCAGAGTTGTCGACCGGGGAAATATATCCAGCGCCGTAGGGTTTCGTGTTGTAGAGACCAAGGAAAGCAGCGGTGATGCATACGGGGATCGATGCGACGGCTTCGAATGAAAGGTGGTTGGGTATCTGACGCAAGGGAGTGAACCCGATGGTCGATTTTAAGAAATAAATAGGAGGTCTACCTTTGCCACGGTAGAGGCAGTAATCACGTTGTACTGCTGGTAACTCGCCTTGTCATTCGCCCAAGACCCTTGATAGAAGCTGGAAGCAACGCCTCATGAGAATTCAAAAGTATTTGAAGAAAATCACGAACACTCTGTCGCCTTTGGAGAACGTCGTTACACCTTTGCCGACTTCCTCGACAATGCCAGCAGTGTCTGTCCCAATGATAGCCGGGTAATTCTCGAGGAAAAGGCCCCACTTCTGGATACTCCAGTCGACTGGGTTCAGACCCACCGCCTCGATCTTGACTAGGAGCTCGCCTGGACCAGGTGTAGGAGTAGCGTTCGTCCCAAGTACGAATTTACCGAATTTGGCGTCGAGGAAGAGGGCTTGGTGTTCAGAGGGCATGATCAGGTTTCAGTACGGATTGGGAGAGGATATGTGTGCTGTTGGGGATTGCAGCAAGGGCCAGGGTGGTAGTTTATATAGCTGGTGCCCCAATAATCTCGGTCGTCGGCATCCATATAGTTATCCTGTGAGTTATTCAGCATACGCGGATGTGTAAGCTCGAAGATTATAAAACAGATATCGACTTACGGTAACGTTGTGGCGCATGATGCATGATGGACAGGTTTCAACGAACAATTGTGACGGGTGTCCGTCAAAGCGAGCGCGGATGGGGTGTGGTTGGTAATAAAATAGGGGTTTGGGGGGGCGATGAACAGACCAAGGTAGCAGCTAATCCCGCCCACCAATTGCGCGGCGTGATAAATATAACGCATGTCGGTGCGGGTCAGGGCGCTGTTGATGTTAAATGGCAGGAATAGGAACGACTAAGTCAGTACGCAAATAGCGAAGTTGAAACCTGTACCACGGCCGTATCAAAGGTACGCATTTGGCGATCTATATTTCGGGCGTATTGTATACTGTAAATAACAGATGGGTGTTAGACTTCGAAACGTCACAGAGAACATGCAGTTGTTGTCGAGAGGTGTTGGAGCCGGTGAGGAGTAGTCTTAAAGTTCTTCATACATGCAAAGATGACAATCTTCCAATCGCATCTTCGAGGGTATAGCGATCGAGTTAGACTCGGAGAAGTGCTGAGTAGCGACCTGCTTGGAGAAGATCAACCCTTCGGTCAGAATACAATCGACCAACCTAGGACGAAGGGAAGGGATGCTCGAAAAGCTCCTGGATGCTTGCTCGTTCATCTGGCTCATAAGCCATCATCCTCCTGAAAAATTCCACATGGGAGACAACTCCGCCACCCCGCCGCTCTCGGTTTTCGCTAGCTCCTCAATCATAGGATGGTTTGAATATGACCTTGGAGAAATACATATCGAATAAGACATGGCTATGGGTGCCTTCGCGACCGCGAACAAAAACCTACGCACCATCTTTCCAGAAAAATAACAGCTAAACTTTGACTAGGCTCATCGGATTTGAGAGACCGCATCATTGCTTAGTCCACGAATAATCAACCTAGAACTGCAATTATACAGTTTCGAAGGACGCTCAGTTGAGATGCCAGATGATAGTCCAACTTCAGGACGAGGCGCTCGATGTGAGGCGGCAGAGGAGGGCGTGTGTCACGCCACGTGATGTGATCATTACGCGTTAAAGGTAAAAGTCACTTGTGCTCATGATGCGCGTCGTGGCGACTGTGGGGGGAGGTAAGTCAAACCATGTGCAGAGTGACGCGTGTAGATATACATAGTTGCGTCGTGAATTCGGAATCACCTCAGGAACTCCATACCAATGAGTAGCTCGGCGATTATAACCACATTCCCGAGTTCGACCATAATTAAAAAGAGGACTCAGGCCTGATCCACATTTTTTTGCTCCATAAACATATGACAGATTGACTAGCTCCACGAGGGCATGTCAGTGTCTTCCGAAGGAAATGAAAACAGATCGACAAAGTCGAGGAAGCAAGGCCGTTAACCGAATTAGCGATGAACCCACACAGCACGCACATCTGACAAGCCTCGTTCATAATTATAGCATGCCCTCCTCAGCCGCAGCCATTACCCCAATATCCGGCCTTTTCAAGAACGACACCCTCGGCTGCAGCGATATGGAGTGCCAAGTGCGATGATCGATTGGCGAAGACTTGGAAAGAAGGGGTCTCAGCGAACGACGTCATGACCATCAAATGAAAGACAGACCTGAGCTGCTCGTGTAGTATCCCTGCATTGCTCTATGGTGTTTGTAGCGATTGCGCCTGTCGATAGTGGTGAGAATCAAACACGTCGCAACCATGGCTGAAAGAGACGAGGGCCTCGGGGAACATCGTGAAGGCAAAAGAAGAACACAACATACCCATGATGATGCATATGGCAGAAAGAGTCCATTGCCACGGGGCAACTCGCAAAGCCGTCCCCGGCGCTTCCTTGCAAGTACTGTTAAAACCACAGTTGTGCTTGTTACACGTAAGTGTTTGTACGTCAAGCGAGATTTCAACATCGACAACTTACTGTTGCACATTCGACGTCAACACGACAAGGTACTCCGAGTGGTTTCGTCGGCTAGCAGATCTGATCAGCGCAGTACAAGGAAGGGCGATAGCAACTGTCTCGCGTGATAGTTGTGGTGTACTGCCAGCCGTCAGGTCCCATATCAGTATAAGTCTTTGTCTCGGTGGTACATGGCTGGCCGAGCGTAACGTTGGCGTACCTGTAATCCGTTAGAAGACTGATCACGAGCGGGAACCTAGGAGTGTACCTACATGCAGATAGAATGCAGGCAGATTGACCCATTAAAATTCCAGGAGCTGGTCAGTTCCTCCCAGTTCGGAGGGGCCGAGCACTGTTCGTCACGGTTGAGCTCACATGGACGTTTAATGCCGACAAGTGGCTTGCAGCCGCTTTCCTCGTCTGGACAAAACGTTCCTGGGTCGCATCGGGGAGGCAGTGGCTTGGAGGTATCGAACCCGAAGGGGAATTCGTCTCGACGGCAACGCCTGGGTACGCACGTCCCGTTCCTGGGGGCAGAGCAGAAAGCCTGGTCGTCACATTCAAAGATGAACTTGTCAGAAGCTGGGTCGAGGTGGTTGTTTTGTGCTGAACAAGGTCCACCTTGGGCGATGGAGCCGGCGTTTGCACCCAAGAATAGAGATAAGAGAAAATAAGAGATGAGCTTCATCTTTGAACGCAGGTGTGTAGCAGAAGGGAGTCAAAATCGGGCCAGTATAAACGAAGTAACGTTTCACGCGTCAAGTCTCGTTCGAGAGCAGACAACCGTTAACCTCAGTGAGAACGGATGGCCCTTCAAATTCGCAGTCAGCCACAGCCTGCGATTGCAGAATCCAAGTCCCGAGGCCTGAGTTATGACCACACTGTCATCGTAAGGAAGTCGAATGCTAGCGTGCATCTAGTGAGACTCGACAGCTTCGAAATGAACCCGACTCTGGAGATTAAGTCAGATTCAGGTGACTGTCCATGGCTCTATTTTCAATGTGGCGCCTGCATCATCCACTAGTGAACTTGTTCGTGTTATACTCCATTCAAAAAGCTTCCTGCCAGATGCCGCATCAGAGTTGGTCAGTGGACAGTGAAAACCAAGTGAGAACAAAATTTCCGAAGTACTGCTGAGCGGGGTCGAACAATGGTGATGGGTGCGGTCACGCTATGGCGCTCATTGTAGTGTGGGAATTTGACAACGCGACTTTCAGGTGGGCGGATATCCGACGGGAATGCCTGAACCAAAGAGGACCTTTTCACCTCGTTCAACATGACGCTCGATACCATACATTCCTTCCCGAAACTCTTGTCATTGGTGCTTACTGCTTTACTAGGATCATGCTGACATCGGGCCGTAGACCGGAGGTTCCGAGATATACCAGGGAGCTCATGTTTAATTGACTCCATCTTGAGGAAATCTTCAGAGACCCGAGACGCCTAGGACGGCTAGAACGATCCCTAGTATCAAGCTGAACTCTGGTTGGAACTAAAAAGCTCTCTTGGTAGTCCTCTGGAGTCTTATCCCGCTTGCGCTTTTCGCCACTCCGATGGTTGACAAAATTGTTCATTTGATTATTGGTTCTTTGGGAGCCAACCGGTAGAATTATAAAAGGTACATCAACCAAGTCTCCAATGCCGTCCACGAAATCAGACGTGATCTATAAATTATATCATTCATTGCCTTGCGGCTCTATCTCTCACCACGTTTCCGCCTGCAGGGGGCATTTCTGAGGACCCTTCCGCGCGTAGCATCTATATGTTTCGTCGATGCAAGGCTCGATCCATTCGAATTCTATAAAAGTCCGTTCACCATAAGCTCTCGCAGTAATGGCTCCATCGTCCTCAACTTCTACTCCACGGACGCCAGGCATTCCTTCTCCTGGTGTTAAAATGGGCCAGGTTTCGCCCTCCGACCAGTCTTACTTTTCCTCAGCACCTGCATATTCAACCATCCCAGTAACGACACCACTCCTAGAAACACCTCCCTCCGCTCGATACTCATCATCGACCAGCAGCACCCCGAATTCACCTACATCTTCCGAACCCGACATGCTCCAACATCTCGCGAGGTGCTTCCCCCCTCCTCCGACACTTTCCCTCTCGACGCTCCGCTGCCATTCTGCTCCGGAGTCCGTTTCACCACATATCTCGACTGCACACCGATCCCCGCGCTATGAGACGCCTCCGTCTCCGATGGACAGATCACGGCGCTCCCCGCCTCTGTCTTACTTCGCCACCATGGACATCTCATCCGTTCCAGCAAAACACACCCTCCACGTCCAGTTACCGCCTACCATCCAGCCAGAAATGATCACCATTTCGGCCAACCGAGGGGACAGGCTAAAAGTTGTCGCCGACGCGTGGCATCTGGAAAATGACTGTGAGTCTTACAGCTTGGGTTCGCCAGCAATTTCCTGAGGTACAAGCTCGTTTGTATCTTTCTTTCGTCGGACTTTCCAGGTCATTACGAATGGTTGATCACTTTTCCTCCTCGCGATGTGGATATGACTGCCGTTCATGCCAAGTTTGAACAAAACGGGCACCTATTCATTGACGTTCGTAGGATTGGGAGTTCATCCTTTGGTCGTTGAGCTGGACTTATGTAGTTTCTTTCTTTCGTCTGGTACTCATGGTATTAGTACCATACGGGACTAGGTTCATGGGTTATGGTATTGCTATTTTCTTACTGTACAGGATTACAGGACCTTAGGCTTCATTGCTGGGCAACAGTTACACGTGTTCTTTTACGATACTGATATAGAATATAATCTACGATGATACGATGATTACCGCTGATGCCAACTGGTTTCGCGGGAGACAAGATGAGAACGCGTTTGCTGCATGTTATTGCACGAGGTAAATATATGACGTGTGTTCTTCCAACGGCTGTCGTCAATCAGGAATCGACCAGGGCCACAAACGGGACACGATACGCATTCGACTGAGGTGATCAGGGCCTATTGCTGTCACAGGCCTATAGAAATCGAAATTCGCAGTTCCATGGTGCTCGACGGCCACGAGAAAGCCACCAAATTACTTGGATGATATGCTGAGCCAAGACGTCGTCATACATGGGCCATCCTTAGCAACCAAATAGCATTGACTTGCTGCAAAGATAGATCTTGTTCCGCGCCAAACCGGCTCCGCGGCGTGGGATGGGCACCCACCGACCTGATCGATCGTGAGGGAGGCCCGAAGGGCGCTCCGTTGATATTAATGAAGTCATGATAGGTTCGACGGCGAAGTCGATCCGCGGGGTAACTTTGGATTTGTAGGGTCGTAGAATCGGTGAACCTAGGTATTAACGGAGTCCAGTGGATATTGAAGCAATCCTTGTGGAAATGTAAGGAAGTATATGCTGGCTCTCCGTCGTGTTATTGTGGAGATGGAAAACCGGAGATGTATGGGTACATCCGCCGCATGTGCTCGGTGCAAAAGATTCAGATGCATATGGCAGAGGTAATCGAAGTTTCAGGGCTGTGGGCTCAGCGATTCTGGTATTTCGACCGGACCATAGCCTTGCATAGGGGTGGCTGGTGCGCTTCGGTCCCATGTCAAAGATCCCAATAGAGATTCACATCACATGCATTTGCTGAGGTCCGAAGAATGAGGACTGCGTGCGATGTGTGGCAAGGAACAGAGGTTCCGCATTCCGTTTCCAAATTCTATGTCCGAGGCAAACCTTTCATGGTCGAGTACATGTGCTGATCTAACATTCAATAATACTTGTGAGCGTTCCTGTCTTAGATGAAGAAACAGAAACTCTAAGCTATGCGTCTGTCGACCGACAAATATGAAAGTGTTCTGGCCAATTTGTGCGAAGAAAACGCGTGGGATGATGGTGGCAATGAGCAAGTGTTTTATCTTCCCAACTCCGCCGGAATGCGGTTTCCTTCATCTCTTCGGCATCGTCTTCCGTATAGTTCATTGTCCAGAACGCCTCGATCCCGTCATATATCTGCTGATCACTATCGTGCCATGTCTGCCTCTATAGAACGTGCAGCAGAAGTTTCAGAAAATCTCGCGGAGATACGATCTCGGGTTCAAGCAGCCTCACCGGGGTCGTACCCACCAATACTCGTAGCTGTATCAAAGTACAAGCCAGCATCGATATTTTGACATGCTACGAAGACGGCCAGCTGGATTTCGGAGAGAACTACGTGCAGGAGCTTGTTGAGAAGGCTGAAGCAGTGTGTGATCTCGCTGCCTCCTGTGAATCATATTTATCTGTGCGTCTTTCCTATTCACAGTTACCCTCGAAGATCCGCTGGCACTTCATAGGTACTTTGCAATCGAATAAAGCCAAGACGCTTGCGGGTAAGTTTCTGTCAGGTTTGATGTCATGGAAGTTGCGTTGGCTGAGATTATGATTTGACTAGCTATCCCGAATCTCCATACAATTCAACCCTTACTTCGCTCAAAACCGCTAAAGCGCTCGACAAGCGCTTCCCGCGATAGAACTACCCCGTTAAATATTCTCATCCAAGTCAACACGTCAGGAGAAGACGCGAAGTCTGGCCTTCCTCCCCTCACATCGTCGACGGACGGAACCTCCGAAGTCCTGCGGCTAGCGAAAGGCCTGATCACAGAGTGTCCCAGGCTTCACCTGCAGGGTCTGATGACCATCGGGTCTCTGGAGCAATCCTTGCATGCAGCAGAGTTGGATGAGAACAGCGATTTCGAAAGGCTGAAGGCGACACGGGACTGCTTCAAGAATATCTGTAAGAGAGCTCGGAGACGCCAAGTGGGGGGAGGATAAAAGGTTGCTCCTGAGCATGGGTATGTCTAGCGATTTTGAAGCTGCACTGAAGGCCGGTAGCGATATCGTAAGGGTCGGCACTGGGATCTTCGGTCAGAGGCCAAAAAAGACATCGGATTGACTGAATAATTGTACGTTAGTCTAGGGAAAACTGGACATCTTTCTATGATGAGACCGCGCGTGAAAGCGAGGAATTCTCGATCCGTCTTGCTTCACCACACGCGTGCACCAGCGCAGTCAAGCAAATTGCCCATATGCAAAAAATGATTCCGGCGCTGACGCACCATGTGCTGTAACTGCGACCTATCCTACGACAAGAAAGTGAAGGAAGGAGTTTTACGGCTCCGGTAAGCACTCTCATTAAGCCTTCTGCGGTATTTTCGCCAATCGAGATTTTCCCCAGTTCTTTTTCTCCGAGCTGAAACACCTCGTCGCCATGCAGGTGCTTCCCCAGACGGAGAGAACTCGGGAAAGTGGGCAATATTTCCATCACGAGGCACTGCTCGAATTCTCCGATCTCTGTTTGTTGAGCATTGTGGAGCCCCCGCGCAGCGGACCCTGTTAAGAGACTCTCGTTGTTATCCCTGGTCTTGGCACCTTCTTCCATGGAGCATGGGTCATGCAGAAAGCAAATCTCGGCGAGATAGATCATTGCTTCTTATTTCACCTGGTGAACGCCAAAAAAACCTCGGATCCGAATGCTGTACCAAGCACATTCCAGGTCTCTGCCAGCCGAAAATAATCCTGCATGATCTATTGAACGATCGTAATATGATATAAAGTGAACGAATGAACCTAGAATTTCCCTTGAACTTGTTCATTTCGCCTGTAAGATGTTTGCTTCTCTCGCAGTCTTAGCTTCTTTCCTCGTGGCGCAGGCTACAGCGCACGGTGGCGTTACTTCCTACGTGATGCAGGTACGATCTCCTAAAGCTCATCACAATCCGTCTTTGGCTCTTATGCTCTGCAAGGACAAACATACACTGGCTGGTCTCCCTACAACAGCCCCAGTGGCCAAACCACCATTGAGCGGCCTTACAGTATGTCCCGCTTCCAAATTTCATATCGTCTTTTTTAAATTGTCTCCACTTCAGGCCATACGACCCGTACGTTGGTCTTATTTGGTATACGCTTTTAGGAGGGAGGCTAAATTCCAGATTGTAGCATCTTGTCCGCCACAGCGTCGGTACGTCTACTGCTTTCAGTGGCATCGGCCGTATCATGATTTTTTTTGCGTCCTTAGACCATTAGTTGCAACAACAATGGCCAGGCTGGTCCAGCACAGCTCTCCGCCTCCGTGGCTGCTGGTTCACAGATCACTGCCAAGTGGAGTATGCTTGTGCGGATATGTTACACGGTTGATAATAATACATAGACTGTCGTAGTCAATGGACGCACGCCCAAGGCCCCGTGACGGTCTACATGGCCAAGTGCTCTGGCTCGTGCACCTCGAGCAACAGCAACAGCCTCTCGTGGTTCAGATTGCCGAGACCGGTATGTATGACCTATGTCCGTCGTTCCGTACTTACAGTGTCTTGAATTTGCTTAGGTCTCGTCTCCGGCACCCTTCCGTGGGTCTATGCCTTTGAGGATCTGTCCTTTGGGAGTCTGATATTTATTTTCATTCAGCAACGGTGTTTGGGAACTGCCCAGGTCCAAAACACTCTCCAGTATACCGCCACAATCCCAGCTGCTCTTGCCGCCGGTGAATACCTTATCAGGGTAATCATCTTGCTTAACCAGTTCCTCCTTTCGTGACTCATACGCTTGTGCTACACCAGCACGAACTCCTCGCCCTTCACCAGGCCAACACGCCTCAGTTCTACCCCGAGTGTATGTGTATCCCTTTGGCAGTGCTTGTGTCATAATTTATTGATACATGATATCCTTGCAGGTGCTCAGCTCACCGTGACTGGCGGTGGAGGTAAGACTCCCAGCGGAAGCTACCTTATCAAGTTACCGGTAAGCACTTCTACTTCATGACGCACCGTTGGAAACTGAAGTCCCTTCCATAGGTGGATACTCGCAGTCCGATCCCAGCATCAACATGAACATTTACACTCCCGAAGCTGCCCAGACCACCACCTACAAGGTTCCCGGACCTGGTAAGTGCATTGGAGAGATCGTCCTACAATGTTATGATGCTGATTTGATCTTTAGCTGTCTGGAACGGTCAGTAAATGCTTTACTCGAAGACGTAGTAGAGCCACAGGATCGGAACATATGTTTAGTGTCGGGCGTTCTACCTTTCTCTTCCTCATTACATACATATGTCCATTACGAGTCAATGTCACATTTCTTTACATCAAGAAGACCGCGAATATGAAAAGCAGTCACTGGGTATCACCGTTTCCGCTCCAAAATCCAAAGTTTCTCCTCCGAGACCATCTTTACGACATCGAAAAGACTCTTCGTCATCAGGTCCCTGGGCCCTGCCTTCAGGAGAGATGTATCGACGTCCCACCGCTTGAAACCCTCAACACTCGCCACGACTTTCCAGTCCCGTTGTACTTGGGCGTCTGGTTTCGTTTCTGAGATAAGGTGGGTGGTGTGTTTGCTGGCAGTGAGGGTCTTGATGCTCAGGGACTCGGTTTTATTGTATGTCCATTGTGTGGATTTGGTGAGTGGATGGGCGGAAGCGAGATAGGATGATGAGATATATGGCGGTGAATTTTCCTGGAGGAATAGGGAGGCCCGCTTTGGGCAGCGAGGTTGCAGATGTGGATATGGGGTGGCGCTGAGTATATAGATATTACATGCGGAGTTATTTCTAGGCCATGATGAAAATGCTTACGATGCGTTTGACCTTGTGGATAGAGCTGATGGAACAAGGCGAGTGCTTGTCCTCCTGGATAGTTGTGTATGGAGGTCAATGTGAAGAAATACGTGACCAGTACATTGAACGCCAGAAGGCTGATTACAGCCAGGATGAGAAGTCGTCCCAGGATAGTCCTTTTGGGAAGGGATACCCTAGATGTGACAAGAGAAGGCGTTATTGTATATGGGTGATCGACAAAAAAAACCGCTTACATCCATTTAGCACCCCTGGCAGCAGCGACATTGAAGATCGGTACCACGTAGATGATGAAACGCCATTCTTTATGCCCGAGGCCGCCGATTAAGCCAATGAAGAGGAATGATGGGAGAAGTAGAGTGCGTATCCGTTGGTCGATGGAAAATCCGACGATAGAAAGTGGCAAGGAGGATAAAAGGAGCTTTGGTAAGTGTGTCGTCCAGTACGCTGCTCTGGGTGATGTCTGATTTCCGGTGTGAAATGGACTAAGTACGGCAGGGTCAATACACTTACACCCCATTCTGCACTCTTTCCCTGATAAACGTTGAAATAGAGACCAGCTAACTCGGGCCAGGTGTAGGAGTTACCCCAGAAGTAGGAATCCACGAGTATTGTTAAGGCTGTACACTCGAATGGGTTAGTTGCCGTACAAAGATACGACGGAGAATCTATGCACCTGTGGATAGGACTCCTGACACGAATCCTACCTTGATGACATCGGTAATGGTGCAGTACCTGAGCAGAAGGGACTGTAACACTACAGGTACCAGGAACAAAACAACCTCTGCTCGAAACACAACTGCCGTGAATGTCAAAAGGGCAATTGCTATTACAGTGCTAATTCTTGACGGTTTCATGGAGTTTGGGGCTCGATCAATGAGAAACGACGTGGCAATGTTCACTGACCGCAGCTACTTTAGTGTGGAGCAGATGAGATACGGTTGAGAGCTGTGACATACCTGGTAGTAGAGCGTACGTGTTGGGAAGGGTTCTTCCCATCCAGAATGGCAGGTGAAACTGGGATATTGATAGAAACGTGAAGAATACGCCAGCCAATCTGCCAAAACGGCGAGATGCAGCGCGTCGGACGAGAATCAAGCCAAGGGCATTCAAGGTGGCTAGAACAAGGCGCACTAAGAATAAGGTAGTAAGGACGTAGCCAATATGAGGATCGAAAGAACCAACCAATGACCTGTATATCCGCCTTCTGCGAAATTAAACCTTGTTGATTTGCCAGCTGAATGATTGGCTTTGACATCCACGCCAGCATAACGCTGCCCACGAAAGTACGTGGAACGGCACCTGGAAACGTGAAGTGGTCATACTTGAATTTTATGAGCCTGCGTAGATTGTTTCTTGGCCAAAGTTTCCTCACATTGTGCAGTGTTGATGGTCCTGTGCCATACATAAGAACATCGTGTGTTGCATGCAGGTTGAAGCTCTCTTCAACTTTTGTGTAAGGAGCTAATAGTACATGAGCCCATCCTACAGCAAACAGTAAGCCATCCAGAGCGATGCTCATCTCTGAGCACTGGCTACCAGGTTCTGGTGATGACGTCCAGAAACAGAAGATATTGTTTGGCATTATGTATTTCTAATGCCAAAGGCCCGGCGATCGTCGGAGTCCCGATGCATGCATGACCACCGACTCCTGTCTCCGGGACTGTGCGCTTGTAGCTACATCGACGACCAACATTGTGCACCGGACGGCCATCGCCTGGAAGCATGGCCATGTTTCTTTCTTTAGCATTTCTAGCGATTATACCAGCAACCTCCGCCGGACATAATGCCTCCTTCAGCAGCACCGAGAGGTCAAATACAAGCTTCTACGGAGGTGGAAACATCTCGGTGCGTCGTTATGCTAATAATTCGACATAAGCGTGTTTTTGACTATCCTATAGCCTTTTTCGTCATTCATTCCGCCAGGTGCGCAGAAACGATGCCCAGGAAAGGGAAGCCACCAGCTGACGTTGCCATTTTGCAGAAAAATGCCCACCTTGCTTCAACTGTCTACTACCAGTATTTACCTGCGGACAATATGGGAATTGTGACCCATATGATGGACAGTGCAAATGCCCCCAGGATGGGGCGGTATTGACTGTTTAATCCCGCGTGCGTCCTGAGATATGACCGTTGAGAAGCCTCGCCTCACCTTGTCTCTACCCTCATGTTGTTAGAATGTGACTCATTGGCAGATGGAGATCAGCGACGTTTGCGCGAAGACGGGAAGTCGTGCGAGTGCAAGGATGGATGGGGTGGAATCAACTGCAATGGTGCGCTACCCCGCCTCTCATAAGGCTTCATATTTGACTTGTTACCAGTGTGCCAGAATGACAACGCTTGTGCTGGATTCCCACTCGCAGGCGGAGTTTCATCATTAGGTGATGGCGATATCGAGCCAGCAAATATGACATGTTACAAGGGTGGCGAGACGGTCTTCAACAACCACCAGATGTGCGAGGTTACAAGTGAGTTTCTCCTTCGACTGTATTATGAGCTCTTAATTAATTTGACCAGATCGAAAGATTCTCGACATGCTTCCTGGCCGGCCTCCTCAGGTCACCTTCAGCTGTGATAGCTCAGACCACACCTGTGCTTTCCAATTCTGGACTGCTCAGGTCGAGTCTTTCTACTGCGCGTTAGAACAATGCAGCTCGGAGATCAAACATGGATATGACGCGAATTCGACGATCTACGCCTGCGACAAGATCAAGTGCAGTTGTGTACCTGGTCGGTTCATTTGTGGAGAAGATGGTAGTGTTGGTAAGTTAAACGCTATGTGGGTCAACTGAACAATGACTAACGACTTGCAGATATCGGCGATTTCTTGACAGAGGAGATCAAAGGCCCTGCGGCGTTCAGCTGCAAGTCCGGGAATGGCTGTAAATTTGAGGAACCTGCCATGAATGATCTCATCGACAGCATCTTTGGAGACCCGTATATCACACTGAAGTGCGACGGCGGAGAATGCTTGCATTACTCTCAGGTCCCAGGTTATGTCGTATGTCTCCGCGCCATGCCTGATTCCACCAGCAACTCATCGTTGAATACAGCGCCCGCCCAAACCGGACAACAGTATCTGGCTCGCACTTAGTGCAGCAAGCGCGGGCTTAGTTGTTCTCCTCGCCTCAGCTGGTAACGTTATATTTCCTCACGCTTTTCGCTGACTCTGAAACTCTTTTTCCAGTCTTTTGGTACGCAGGTCGTGCAGGCGGCGGCGATATTGGACAGATCAGGCTCCCCGACAACGAGGCAGCGAAGCTCATGACCGACCATGTCCCTGCTTCACTGCACTTTTCTTCGCTCACCTACGCTCTCGGCTCCCGCGTCATCCTCGATAACATCTCTGGCTCCGTGAAGCCAGGCCAGGTAATGGCGATCATGGGTGCCTCGGGGGCGGGGAAGTCGACCTTCCTCGATATTCTGGCACGGAAACGTAAGCGCGGGACTGTCAGCGGGACGACACTCGTCAATGGGCGGGAGGTGAAGGATGTTGAGTTCAAGAGCGTGATGGGTTTCGTGGACCAAGAAGACACGTTGATGAGCACGTTGACGGTGTACGAGACTGTGCTATATAGTGCGCTGCTGAGGCTGCCGAGGGATATGAGCTATGAAGCGAAGAAGTATCGGACGTTGGAGACGATGAATGAGTTGGGGATTCTGGGGATTAAGGATATGAGAATTGGGGATAGTGGTGCGTTGTTTTTCTTATGTTGATGAAAGTTGGTTCGTCAACTTATATTCATTCTAGGCCGCCGTTCAATATCTGGAGGCGAGAAACGACGAGTCTCTATTGCATGTGAGCTGGTCACAAGTCCCTCGATCCTGTTCTTGGATGAACCTACCAGCGGTGAGTCTAGCCTTACTGTTTCTTTCGCTATGACCGATTCTTTTATCAGGTCTGGACGCCTACAACGCGTATAACGTCGTTGACAGTCTTGTCTCCTTAGCCCGAAACTTCAATCGCACCGTCATCTTCACCATCCACCAGCCGCGGAGCAACATCGTTGCGCTGTTCGATCAGCTTATTGTTTTGGCGATGGGGAAGTTGGTCTATTCGGGAGAGTACGTCAAATGTCAAGATTATTTCACGTCGATCGGGCAGCCTTGTCCTCCTGGGTTTAACATCGCTGATTTCCTCAGTACGTGTCCTGATTCAATTCATGGTCTTTTCACAATGCTGAGACATCTAGTATAGTCGACATGACGATGCATGCAAGCATGGACAACTCTGTCGACGCTGTGGACGACAGCAGGGAGAGCCTCACCGACGAAACACCCGAAGACACGACCAACCTCGGGGACGAAGAACGCGGACTCGCACACCCAATCCCGCCTCTCCCTCTCAACAACGTCATCTCACGCCCAACGAGTAGCACACCCCCCGATGCCGAAGAAGAAACCGAGCTGCGGACAAGGCCAAACTCCATCGCGTCCTCATACGGGTACCTCAAGCACAGAACCTCCCAGCTGCTCGACGCGGTGGTACCATCGGCAAAGGGCGCGAGCCCCCCGTTGACGCCGAAGCTATCGGCGCTCGTTGAGGCGTATGCGCAGAGTGACATTGCGGCGGAGATTAAGAGGGAGGGCGAGGAGCTGAGGGCGGAGGTGGAGAGGGCGAGGACGGGTGATAGGCCCAGAGGTGTGGTTGGGGAGTTGCCGGATGTGGCGCTGGAGACGACGTTGTTGAGGGGGAGGAAGCGGGCGAGTTGGGGGACGCAGTTTAGGATTTTGAGTGGGAGGGCGTTTAAGAATCTGTATCGGGATCCGGCGTTGTTGACTGCGCATTATTTGAGCTCGATTGCGCTTGCATGTGAGTATTTCTTGTCGTTCGCTTAGCTTTGTGGATGTTAGGCTGATGTGGGGTTTGGTGCAGTTATTTGTGGCTTGTTCTTCCATAATGTGACGTTAGTATATTTGTTGATTTCCGTTTGGGAGGTTTTATTGACGGTTCAATCCAGGAATGATATTGCAGGATTCCAGAACAGACTGGGTGTGTGGCAGTTTTTTATGTCGACTGACCAAACCTCACAAGTCATTCGTTTTAGGTATCTTCTTCTTCACCTTAGCGCTATTCGGGTTCTCCTGCCTGTCGAGTCTTGGGCTTTTTGCAAATGAACGTATTCTATTCATGCGAGAAAGGTTGGTCTGCTTCCCGTGGAGAATACCTGACTGTGCTCATTGTTATTCAGGGCTAATGGCTACTACTCGTCCTTTACATACTTCTCGTCCAAGGTATGGAATCTTTAGGGACTCCACAGATCATTTGGCTAAATCTGGTGAACAGATCCTCTTCGATATCCTCCCACTGCGCCTCGTCCCGCCTCTCATGTTTGGTGGTATCGTGTATGGCTTAGTCGGCCTCGTGCCGACCGTCGCAGGCTTCTGGAAGTTCATGCTCACACTGGTCCTGTTCAACCTGACAACCGCGAGCGTGGTTCTGTGGCTCTCAATCGCGTTTGCCAGCATCAGCGTTGCGAGCTTAGTGGGCACGCTGGTTATGTTGTTCAAGTGAGTATCAATTTGAGTTTCGCTGCGTATTTCTGATGTCTTGGTGTCACTAGCCTTCTATTCACGGGTTTGTTGATCAATCGGGAGTCGGTCGTGCCTGCTATGCAGTGGCTGCATACAATTTCATTTTTCCATGCTGCGTTTGAAGCGTTGGCGGTGAATGAGCTGCGGTACCTCCAGCTCAAGGAAGTCAAGGTGAGGCTTGGGTGTTCTGTTCACATGCCATTGTGAGATGTCTGACATGTTCATACTTGTTAGTATGGAGTGGAATTGGATGTTCCTGCCGCCACCATTCTCTCAGTATTTGGCTTACGAGCACAGGTATTTCATTCGTCTTGGGTCCATGTGATCGTTGTTACTGACTTGGCTTTGAAAGTCGTTCTGGTGGCCAAATATATCTCTCCTTGGAATTTTCTTCGTGGTATTCACTTCGGCGAGCTTTGTGACCCTCCATTACTTCGTGAAAGAGAAACGATAGCTGTGGATGGATGGTAAGTATTTTATGTACATGGAATAAATAATATCGCAGCTGTGTAAATATGGATGGTTCTTGTATTGATTTGAAACATAGTGTTCTTCCTCCCTGTCTTGGTATAATAAGTCGACCACTGTCTCTGAAGTTCTGAACCAACTGCAGCCAGTGCGGCACCTCAGAAAATCGGAGCTATATAAGGTCGTCGCCATGCAACGAGACCCCCAGGAGCAGTTGAAGAGCCATTGTCCTCGAACCCAAACAAACGTCAACATTGGCTTCTGGCCATCTGCCACTGGCCAGGTGCATTGTTGATTCAGTTCGATTTTGTGGCAGCCGATGGTACAGTATCGAATCTTTCTTCATCCTTGACCACCACCTCTAACAATATGGTGAGCCTTTCTGCTCCTCTGTGCGCTGTTTCTAACCGTCTTGTGGCGAATTTCAGGCTACTTTTGGGCGAAACAGACAGTCTATTGCCAATATCGAAGAACAACTGCAGAACATATTCAACAACCACCCGAATTCTCATTTAAATGATGCAGGAGAACCAGTAATACCCGCGGATAATTTGGTCGACGTGTTCAAGGCCTTCTCTGACTTGTATGATGGCGTTGAACTGATGAATGACGACGAAACCGCGATGCTCAAACATCTGCTCGACGCAAACCCCGGACTCGAAGTGACACCCACTATTCTGCTTCAGTTTGTTGCATCGAAGACCAGACACAGTCCGCCGCGAAGTCCTAACTCGGACGACGAGAAGGACTTTGGACGGGGACGCTCAAGCGAACGCGACGACGACTATCACCAGCGATCGTCGAGTAGCGACTCAAATGGCACTTCACAGTTCTATGCGTCGGGAAGCCGAAGGTCGTCCATCGGACCTCCACAGACGCCCACGTCAGCAAAGTCGCCTTTTGACAACGAGCGCCGGCAGCGATCGACTCCGCTGCAGAGCAACAACGCGCCATCCAGCTGGACCAAGCGTCCTGCGCCAGCACACAGACGAAAGAGCGACGCTGGCAGCCGCAGTGATTCAGAGGTGAGGCATACTTTCCCGTTTTATCCCGTGATCCGGCCTGACGACTCTCTTGTCAGTCCTTCTCCGCTAGCCCGAGCTCTTTTGGACGCACCCCAGGGCGCTCACGCGCCCCTTCGAATCCCACGTCGCCTGCTAGCACGTCCATGGACCTCAGGGCATTCTCCCCCGTCTCATCGCCTCCATTCGGCCGACCCCCTTCCCGACCCCACTCTCGTACCCAATCCCAGCCGTCCCACTTCATGATCAATACCAGCAACGCGAACGCCGGATACCACTACAACGCAGGCGACCGTGACTACACGTCGCCGGACGACAACGACCACACTCTCGATGCAAACCCGCTGTATGACTACCGCGGGCAACGTAGCGACGACACGTATATCGTGAACTCGATCTCATCGTTGCCCATGCCACGGGCGTTAGAGGACTCGGACTCAGACGGCGAGGACGACGCGTTGGGCCTTGTGATGGATCGGTCAACGGCGAGCTCGACGGCGTCGATGGAGCCGATGGAAAGGTTGGACGCGTTACAGAGGGCGAACACTGACCTGGGGAAGAAGCTGATGGAGGCGGAGAGGACGATGAATAGGAAGCTGTCGGAACATGAGTCTGAGCTCGAGGAGATGCAGGGGAGGTTGGAGGAGTTGAGGAGTGAGTTGAGTGCCACGAAGCGCGAGGAGAAGGAGTTGCGCTCGAAAGAGGTTTGCTGCTTTATCCGATGTTGTTAGCCCGCATTCTTGCTGATGAATATTTCAATAGCGGCAAAACATGTCACAAATTGCCGCTTTGGAAATTGAGATTGCGAAGGCAAATAAGGGTTTGGACCATGCACGATCAACATATACCAGTCTACAGAGACAATACCAAGAACAGTGTGGTATGTACCCCGATTACCTTTCTCTATCAATCTGTAACACACAGTCCTCGCTTCCCAGCGGCTTCTGAGAAATACCGCGACGACCTCCGCCAACGAGAAGAGCTCATCCGCAACCTCCGTGAATCGGCCTCCCTGCACGATGTCGAGAACGCCAAGTGGGCCAAGGAGCACGAGGCATATGAAGCCCGCATCGCACATCTCGAGGACGAGCTTGCCGTCGCGCAACAAGCACACGTGCAACTTGACGAGCAGAAGCAGGAGAACCTACTGTTGAAGGAGACGATTGACCGGATGCGTTACGACATGGATGAGATGCGGAACAGTGCGGTTGCGGCGACTGGTGGGGGGAGCGGGCATTCGAGTGCGATGAATAGCGTTAGTAAGAGTCTAGGTGCAGAGTTGCTTGGGAAGATGAAAGGCGGGTGGGGGATGGATGACGAGGATGAGATGAAGGAAGTGGAGGATGCGGTTGTGTCAGTGGAAGTTGATGAGGAGGAGGATACGGAGGGCGAGGATGTCATTCAGACTATTATCACGAGAAAGACGAGGGTAAGTTGGCGGAGATTTTCTGAAGTCGTAGATGCTGATTTGTTTCTGACTCGGCCCTTGCAGAAAGTTGCCAGTCGTGCAAACAAAATTGAAACGATGACTTTCGAAGAAACCAAGGAGTATTCCGACAGCTCCACGCAATATGACCCAGTCATATTCTCCTCCTCACACTACACGCAGACTGACCCCGAACCAAAGATCCTCAGAGCTTCGTTCAGCATCCAGACGGACGAACCTCTCGTCGAGACATTCGCAGTCCAAACAGAACCTGAACCCCAACCCCTTCCACGCATCACATGCGAGATGGAGATCCAAACCGACGAGGTCGAAGACGAGATCTCCCGGTCCCCATCGCCCCAACACGACGAGAGCATGGCCTCGTCCTCCTCCACCATCATCCCTCCAACTCCCAAAGCAAGCTCCCATACTGCCCTCGAGCCCCTTCACCCCCACGACCAGCCACCGGCCTACAACCAGATCAACGCCCAGGAGCAAGACGAATGGCGCGCCATCGCCGAGGCACTCAAGAAGTGGCATCCTGGCGTCAAGATTCCCTTCGAACCTGCGCCTGGTGGCATCTCGTCCGAGGCCATCGAGGAGTGGAAAGCCCTCAAGGAGGAGCTCGGCGTCGAGTGTATGATCATCGACAAGATCGTTGAGAGCTCGGAGCGGATACCACGCTCGCCCAAGCCACGCCGTGGCGGCCGCTTCTACAATATCTACAACACGTATGTGTATGGCGACAAGGGCGCGTCGTCGAGCTCTGTCAGCAACGTTGCGGGACAGGTGGTGATGTGGGTTGGCGCGTCGGCACTGGTGTTGCTTGCGGTCAGCCCGTATATGGTGCCGCATTATTCTGTACCGGGCGGTCCGACATATTATGATCGGACGGCATGGTCGAGCTTTAATAGCATGCAGGCTGCGGGCGAGGGCTTCTCGCCGGATGGGACTGCGGCTGTGTGGAACTTCCTTGGACGGGTTGGTGGGGGTGCAGCGAGGATTGCGAGGGGTTGGCCGACTTGATAGGCCTTGCTTTCTCTCTTCTCCTTTGTCCCCTATCTAGCCTCCCCCCACTTTCCCCTCATGCTCGTATCTTTATTCCCCCATGCCGAACATATATATCATGCTTCGTGAACATATGCTTATTTTCCTGCTTTTTAGTTAGAT